>OZ005656.1:190425478-190600478 GCA_963930645.1 Salticus scenicus | reverse complement strand
ATAATAATAATAATAAAATTGATGCGTAGACTATTGCCTGAGGCACAAGGAATTTTTACAAAACTTACGTAATATCTCATTAGATAACAAAATGTCATTAATGTAGGAAGATTATACGCAAAGAAAAATATGTGAAAACATTCTTCGCTTTTGTTACCAAATTACTAGTTTTAAAACGATTACTAATGTCACTACTATTAATATTATGATGCATTTTAATTTTCTAAAACGACATTTTAATTATATATTCATAAAATTGAAATTGCTGTACTGTTTCGGTTTAACTTAACGTAAAAAAAAAAGTTATCTTAAAACATAAATTAAAATTTTCGTTTCTTATTTAACGGGATAATTTTTCATAAAAAAAAATTGTTCTAAAATAAAAAATTAATAAATAAAAAAATTAACAAAATGTTCTAATATAAATAATTTTGAATACGGTATTCGAAAATTTAAATCGTAAGTGTTGGTTAACAATTTAAAAATTATAATGTTGAAATATAAATGTTATAATACAGAAAAAAAAAAAAAAAAAAAAAAAAAAAGAAATTAAAAAATTAAATTAAATTAAAATTAAAATTTTTGAATACACTGCAAATAGAAGTGTCTTAAATTCAGACAGAAATGTGTCTGAAATACCAATTTAGACACAAAAATGTCTGAAATACGTACGTATACAAAAATTCAGAAGCCACACTCATCTGAATTTAACATGTTCAGCGTCATGTCAGCCATCGGTGGCTGACAGTGTCAAATATGATACAAAGCGTCGTCAACCATTGGTGGTTGACAGTGTAAAATATGGTATAAAACTAAAAATATTACATTGTTTTAAGTAATTACTGAAAATTTATTTAAAATTTGCTTGATTTTTATTTATTACAGGTTGATATCATTAAGGAATTTTAATGGATTTTATTAAGAATTCGCGTGGCGCTCAACGTGTTAAGACACATAAATGTCTTTATAAAAATAAACTAAGTTAAGTGTCTGAATAATATTGATATGTCTGAAATTCAGACAAATTACAGTTTAGACACTTGGAAATTAAGACGTTTTACAATTTAGAAATTAAAACATTTTCCAGTTCAGACACTTAGAATTTTAGACAATTATATTAATTTAGCAAATTTTTTTATACCATTTTAAGCCATATGCATATGGTGTTTAAGTTTCTTATCACACCCGCTTCATTTAATAATATTTTATACAATAAGTACTTAAGCTATTTAGACATTTTTTTAGCTTTATAAAATTGAATATACAAAGAAAAAGAAATCAAATTTGTAAATGAGCAATCTTGAACGATTTGTACACAACTGCCGCTTAATTTTTTAATTTGATTAATATATATCAGCATGAGTTCCTACATATTATTATAAAACAATCAATTTATTAATTTCCATGCACTTAGTTTGTTTTTCTTTAAATATAAGAAAAAAAAATAAAAGAAAGAAAGAAAGAAAGGAAAGAAAAGAAAAGAAAGAAAGGAAAAAGAAATTGTTTTCGAAATATCATAGACCACTTTTCTCACATTTATCATGCATTAAAAAAAAAACTAAAAATCTGCACATAATATTTAAAATAGAAAGGTAAATTAAGCTTTAGGTATTTTGTCAATAATTTTATTTAAAAAAAAAGTATTAAGAGATAAATTACTATTTGTTGGATGAATACTGCATTTCTATACTACTAACCAAAGAAGGCTTACTGTTGGTGATTGTAGCTCAGTCAGGTGGTTACTGGTACATGAATCCTTAGTTCAAGTCCAGCCTGTCGTCTATCTGTGGAAATTTTTGCATAAACATTTTATTTATGCTTCACCAAATTCTATTTAACCGGAAACCAAACCATACGCATTTTTATTTTTTCAATTTATTTATGAAAAAAAAAGGGGGGGGTTAAAAATGGCTTCTTTTAAAAATAAAAGCACTTCAAATGTCTTTAATCCAGTCACATTAATGTCTTAAATTAAGACGTTTTACATGTCTAAAAATTTAAGACACGATTTCGTGTCTTAAAATATGACCACCCATTTAAGATACTTATGTGACTGAATTTCAGACACATATGTTATGTTAATTTACAGTGTTAATTTACAGCAGCGTTAATTACTACTGCTTAAAAAATTAGAAGAAAAAGAAAAAGAAAAAGAAAAACTTATGTAATCTCATTAGCTGACAAAATGTCATAGGAAGATTACACAAAAAGAAACATATATGAAAACGTTCTCAGTTTTTTACTAAATTACTAGTTTTCCATTAAAATTGTAATGCATTTTAATTTTCTAAAACAGTGTTTTTATTTATATATACATTAATTTTTGTAGTGTTTCATTCAAACTGAATATTATAAAAATATACCTTAAAACATGCATTCGAAATTTCGTTTCTTACTTAACTCAAAAGAAAAAAAAATTGCAATGTAAAATACTCAAATATAAACATTTGAGATAAAGATGCTCTAATATAAGTAATTTTGTATAAGTTGTTCGGAATTTTAAAACGTAAGTGATGGTTAACTATTAAAAAATTAGAATGTGGCAATGGCATACCAAAATATATTAATCATTACTGTAAAAACTAAAAGCCGAATTGAGGGTCTCAAAGTAGTTTGTGAAGTGATTTGCAGTAGTTTATATATATATATATATATATCTTAAAATAAAAATTTCACCTTTAAATTTGCATTTAAAAAAATTACAAAATATTTTTTAAAACGTATTCTAACGTAATTTTTAAAAACGTGTCTTGATTACTGCTATTATTACCAAAAAATGTGTTTATCTTCTAAATGAAAAAAAAAAAAAAAAAAAAAAAGAAAGAAAGAAAAATTGTTAATCTAAAACTTTAATTGCGAGAATCATTATAAACAAAACTGTAACATATATTTTTCTTTTATTTAATCAAACAATCTTTTTGTTCCTGCAAAGCAGTCAAATCTCTCTTAAGGTGCCTGCCTACCGTCGGCGGTGATTTTTTTTTTTTTTTTTTTATATGAAAAATTGCCTATTTATGTGCATTATATGATAGAATATAGTAAAAAACAGTGAATAACGTCAAAAAAATATGCACATTTTAAAATATTTTGATATTTAGGCTCAAAATATGCGTAAAATTTGCGAAAAAAAAAAAAAAAAAAAAGCACTTTTACAAAACAACATAAGTAAAATTTAAATAAAGATATTTTTATTCTGTAAATTTTATTTCGATTATTGAAAGGTCCTTAAGAGAGTAAACTACTCTCAAAACTGTAACCATGTTAGTTAATATTTTAGAGACGATAACATTTTCACATGCTGAGATAATCATGAATATACATGACAGTTCATAACTTCTATCGACAAAAAAACAAAAAATAATTTATCGAGATTCATTATCGTAGTTCAATCCCTAAAACAACAAAGTTTCATAATGCTTCAATTATAACTTTTGGAGTTATGATGTTTTGGGATAAGGCAAAATGCTAAAAATGTCATTGAGAAAAAGCAGAAAACAGATTTAAAAACATGATTTTACCTATTAAACAAAAAATAATTTTAATAAGTTCCTGATTTATTTCAAAGCCTTTTACTTTATTTTTATAAATTCATTTTATATTCAGTAACAAATCTTGGTGCTTATATTGAGTAAAACATTTATGTAAACAAACGTTTACGGGTCATTTCCGGTCACTTCCGGTTTCAAAAACTGGCGAGTGACTAATATTAAAATGCCTGTAACTCAAGTTCTAAGCAAGATAGAAACAAAATTCAAACTGATTTAGAAAGCTAAAATGTCAGGCCTTAATACTAATCCAAAAATAGGAAATCCGAGTTTTGACCGAAAATTGCATTTTAAAGGTAGGCAAGCACCTTAAATAAGAAACAATTCCATATAAAGATATATTTGTAATTTAAATAAAAGTTAAACAAAAATAATTTGAAATATACTAGATTACATTTAAAATAGATATTTAAGAATGTATGTAGCATATTAATATAGATATATAGTATATATTAATGTAAATTATTATTTATTTAAGAATAACTGGTAATAATAATATTTAAAAACTGGTTTCCTTACATTAATTTTATGGTATGTGAAGAAGTCTTTAAATTCAAATATTTAAAAGCATTACCTAAAAAACATTAAGTTATCTAAAAAATTCAAGCCGTTGATAAAATGAGATTCTTTTAATTGTTTCTGATTTTATTGCTTCAAATATATAAGATTTCTAGACATGTTCAATTTGTAAATCTTTCGTTGTTGGTATCCCAAGTCGGTGAGAAATTCTTCAAAGACGAATAGTAAAAGTACGTTATGACATCTGCATGTGAATAATAATAAAATATGTGTATGTTATGAAAAAAAATCTTAAAAATACGTTATCCCTATACGAAACTCTTTTATTATTTTATTTATCTTATTTAATCTTATTTAATTTATTTTATGTTATTTATTATTTTATTTTATTTATTTATTTGCATAGATGTGTCTTCAGTTGACATGTCGCATGAAAATTTATGAGTATACATCACATAAAGCTTAGGACTTTTTGTATACTTTACAAGCCTTTTTTTTTTTTTTTTTTTTTGAAAAGTAAGTTTTTGTAATTGTTATCCAAAACTAAGCAAAGACTAAGTTTCATATATTGTGGTGCTCCAAATATAAAAACTCAGTTAAATCTCTAATAAAACAAAAACTATATCATACCAAAAAAAAAAAAAAAAAAAAAAAAAAGGGTTATATTTGATTAATATATATATATATTATATATATGCGAAGGGGAAAAAGTATTAATAAAATTAAATTAAAATAATAATGAATATGCGGGTATAAATACTTTTAGATTACACTGAAATCAAATGTTTTAAAATTACACTAAAATAGACATTTAAGAATCTTACCTCAAATGTAAAATACTTGAAAAGTTCTACTTGCTTTTGTTTCTGCTGATTTAATGTTCATTATAACTGCTGATAATTGCTCTAATTATACATGGTTTTGGAATTGAAATAAAATATCTTTAGAAAACATTCGACACATGTTACTTTCTTCTATATTCAATAGAAGAAAGTATTGGAGTCGTAAAAATTTTCGATCTCGGGTTTTTTGATGGATTTACACGTTTTGAGAGCTGTAGAACACGATTTGATCATTTTTAAGAAATGCCTGTCTGTGTGTGTGTGACAAAATTTTGTGGCAACTGTATCTCGGGTACTACAGCACATAATTTCATACAAATTGGTATGTAGCTACACATTGACATAAATTAGTGCTTATCAAATTTTGGTAAAAATTGTCTAACAGTTTGTGTTGCCATCCCGCTTTTCTAACTTTTTACATGGTGGTATAGAAAAAAATTTTGCATAAATGTGCACAAAGAGAATTATTTTTTAATGCTCATTATGAAATAAAAAAGAAAAATATTTGTAATAGTCAACTGGGGGGGGGGGGAAGTCCCCCCTCGAGCGGAGTAAATTTTCATGATGGTATCTTTTAAAAGAGCTTGCCAAAACCTTTAAAACGAATGGTTGAACCATCGATCTGTGATAATTTATAAAAAGTTATTGATTTTTTTTTTCTGTGTAATATCCAGAACAAAATGAACTTTTTTTGGATATTTAGTGTTATACTACTTCTCTAATATGGAAATCGTATTGCATTATCATTTAAGACAATTTTATTAAATAATGATTTTAATAAATTATTTTTATTGAGTAAATTTGCATAGGAAGATATAGAAGAAAGTCATGTGGTGGCCACAACATTCAAGTTTTAATTTTCAAATATTCTATCATTGGCAATCCAAATCTTCAAAAAGTTTTTCGTGAAAAACGCTTCCAAAAAGATGAATTATTCCATACCTATATATTATTTCGCACCTATCTTCCCCTTCCTCTTTTTTTTTTTTTTTTCTCTTTTTTTAGTTAAAAAAATAAATCTTAAGATAGCATGCAAAAAGCAATAATGATAAAACTAATAAATTTTTACACGCATAATACATTTTAGTATTATTTATATTAAAAAATTTCTACTAATATTAAAACCGTGAAATTCCAAAATGTACTTGTAAATCTGGAAGCTATTATAATATATAATATCTTCGAAAAAGAAAAAAAGACAAAAAGAGAGAGAGAAATGAATTGCAAAAATTTAAAAAAATATATTATTATTATTATTATTATTATTATTATTGTTAACAATATATTATTATTTAACAATACATTATTATTGTTGTTAACAATATGTTATTATTGTTGTAATAATGATTTTCAGTATGTAAAGCATATCATACATACTCCACATTTTTAATAACTATATTTAGAATGTCTTTTTTTTTTTTTTTTTTTTTTTTTTTACTTGATCAAATAAACTACAAATGCTACTTTTTAATACTGATAATTAAAATGTAGCATATTCCGTAACATGATCACAAAAATTATTTTATCTCCTCATATTGAATAATAATAATAATAATAACAATAATTAACCGCTCAAAATGCAATAAGTAGCTATTTCATATTATTAACAATCTGAATACTGAATAAATGAAAATAGCATGGAAAAGACATAAAATTAATATTTTTGAATTTCATTGAAAATACACATCTAAGAAACTTACCTCAAAGTAAAATACACTGAAGGTTTATCTGAGGAGATATAGATGCATTTGTTAGTTAATAAGCCAAAATGTCTTCAAGATCTGTAACTTGTATACCCGTTTAAATGTTGAATAGTTTTCTTTGTGTATCTTTTGTTGTTGGTATCTTCATTCTTAGAGAAATGCTTCTTAAATGAAGGCTTATAATCTCAAAGTATGTTATCCATATTCAAGTATCTTTCTATATTTACTTTTTAATCATTTATTATTCAAGTTTACGCGATATAACAACACATATTTTTCTCCTTATATTTAGTATACAGAGTTGTCACCCCTTCATATTTTTTTAATACCATTATTTCCTTAAATTTATCTTCGAGTTATTCAATCACAAAACTTAATAAAGCTATTTTTTGTATTAAATATTATTAAAATCCAGAAATTCAGGAAATTGACAACTTAGATTGAAAAACAGTTGATATTTTTCTTTTTCATAAAGCAGTCAAACCTCTCATAAATTTAAAGAAAAAAGTATAAAATTTATTATACATATTTTTAATATAAATAAAAATAATCAAAGTAGTTCAATATATATATATTACAAATAAATGTTTTAATGTTAAACTTAAACATTCAAGATTCTTATCTAAAATAACAATAACAACAATGATGATGATGACGTTTATGTTAAGGAATAAATAAATAAATTGCTTGAAGTTTTAAGCAGGTAGTACAATATGATTCTCCTCATTTATTTATGACTATACTTCAGAAAAATATCTTTTCTAGTTCTAGATACTTTAAATGGTAAATATTTATCGTTGGAATTCTAAATATTAGAGAAATTTTTTTAAGAATGAAAGATGTCAAAACGTGTTTTCTATATCAATAATCTTTCTTTGTAGGAAAGATTGCCATTTTTTATGGCATAAAACGCTTAAATCTCTCATTATTAAGATACTATTTTTGATTAAATATATATATATCTATAATTTTTATAAAAATGAAAAAAAAAAAAAAAGCCAGAAATATACTAATGAAAGGTATTAAAATAAAACACTAATATATATATATGTATATATATATATATATATACATATATATATATATATATATATATATATATATATGTATATATGTATATATATATATATATTCAAGATTACACTGGAAAAATAGGTATTAAAAAAAAATCTTACCTAAGAAGTAAAGTAGATGTAAAGTAGAAGTAAAGCTTCAAGCAGGTGGTGCAATATGTCTCTTTAAGTTTGTTGTGATTATACTTCATGAAGACCAAAATATCATCTAGAAATGTCTTGTATGTAAATCTTCTATTATTGAAATCTCCTGTCATTAGAAGCTCTTCATAAGGTTGCCTTCTTATCCATATTTTTTTTCACATGGATGTGTCTGCAGCTCCCATGAGTATTAATATGCATGCAGAGGACTTAAAACGTGTTTTATTCGATATACATTTTTAAGAATAGTAATATTTTATAACAGTTTAAAACTTAGTCAAAACATATATAAAACCACTTTTAAACACGTATAATTTTATTATTATTATTATTAAAAATGCACACGAAGCTTTTCGTTACTATTACGTACCATCATCAGGTGATGTTTTTTTAACATAAGAAATGAGAGTAGACAGCATTATATATATACCAAAGTAGTTTTATACGGTTAAAGTAAAAAAATTGAAGTCTTGTACACAACATGATGAATCATTTAAGTTCCTTTGGGGTTACACAAGGGGAACTCAAAGTGCCTCCTCATGTTGTGTACAAGACTTCAATTTTTTTTACTTTAACCGTATAAAACTACTTTGGTATTTATATATAATGCTGTCTACTCTTTTTTCTTATGTTAAAAAACATCACCTGATGATGCTGCGTAACAGCGAAAAGCTTCGTGTACATTTTTAATTAAAAAATAAATAAATTATACGTGTTTAAAAGTGGTTTTATATATGTTCTGACTATGTTAACATGTGAAATCATTGCAAATTTTAAACTTTTAGAAGTTTTTAATTTTAATTAGTTTAAAACTTAATTAACCTTTCATAACTTGTGATATTTAAAATAAAAAATATATAAAAATAAACATTCAATTTTTGTACTTTTAATAAAAATTAAACAACAATAACAAGAAATATACAGAACATAGACACTTTTTGATTACTTTGAAATCATATATTTTAATATTGCTCTAAAATATATACTAGGTAATAAAAATTAAACAGCAATAACAAGAAGTTTAAAAAAAATAGATATTTTTATATTACATTGAAATCATATATTTTAATATTACTCTAAAATATATATCAAATAACAATAATAAAAAAATACACAAAACATAGATACTTTCATTATATATTTTAAGACTAACTTAAAATAAAGATTTAAGAATCTTACCTAAAATAGGAAATTCATAGAAAGTTCAAATAATCGGCTCCTTTAATTGTTTATAATTTGATAGGATAATAACCCTTGGAGTAAATTCCATATATGCTCAGTCTCCAAATCTTCTGTTTTTTAATGAAGAGGTTCTTCGTGAGAAAAAAGGCTTCCATCAAAGTGAGTTATCCACACCCAAACCTTTTTTTCGCATTGATATGTGTCTTTTTGAGAATTTTGTCGTTTTTGGCCCTCCTCAGCGTTTGATCATTGCTCGAAAGCCTGTCCTCAGCACGCCTTCTGAGCAACAATCAAAAGGCGAGAAGACTAAATTCTCATTCCATGTCGAGCATGAAGGATATCTGAAAAAAGATTCGAGAAAAAAAAATTATATTTAAATCAGAAGTTTTCAAAATTTTGGTCTAAAACTATTTTTCTTATAAAGTCATAAAACTAATTTTATTTACCCAGACATTTCCTTTTATTATTATTAGGACTGGGGACTATTAGTCTCAATCTGGGATTTTTGCAGTGTCATTTTTCGATAGTTGGGCATTTGTCGAAATCATTTTTCGATAGTTGGACATTTATTGAAATCTAAAATTTATCGAAAATATAATTGAATAATTTGAAAGTGATGTTATAATTTGAAAATAATAATAATAATAATAGTCCTCCGTCCAAAACTAAATTCTGCTTTTGCCAAAATTTCATCAAAATCATTTTTTTTTTTTTTTTTTTTTTTAAGAAAAAGAAAAGAAAATTAATAATAATCAGTGTCGTTACAAACGGTACCGAAAAAGTTCTCTTTTGTTTTAATAATTTTGAATTGGGAAATAAAAAGTGCTCAAGCATCAATAATGTGAAATAAAAATAAGTAAAAAAATAAATTTAATTATTTAATTTTTATATAAAACATGATCGCGTGCTATCTTAAAAAACAGATGTAAAATTCAAAGTTTAATTTTTTTGGCAACAATTATAAATTAAAATAAATAATTTAATGAAAGTTTAGGAGTTAGAATTTCTAATTTATTATTATTATTATTAATTCTGAATACGCTCAGAATAAAATAATTCACCTACAACATCAGGTACTCCATAAGGTAATAGTACAAACATATAATGTTAACACATTCAATGATTAAATATTACGAATAAATTGGTTAAATTTTCATAATAAACACTATTTTTTGTTTGCTTAATTTTCCAATATTTAGAATAGACAAAAAAAAAAAAAAAAAAAAAAAAAAAAATGTAACTCATTTCTAATATTCTAAATGAAAGAAATCGAACAATGTTTTTAAACCAATGGAAAAAACAAAAAAGTAGTTTTCAACAAATATCACCAAAATTGGTGGTCAATGTAAAGATTTATAAAATTTTAAAGAGAAATTCCGAAATGTTGCTCAGAAATTTCAACTATTTCCCTACACAACTACAAAAACAAATCTTATTTATATTATATGGGACCACCCTTGGGGACGAATCCCCGACAGTCGCAATTACCCACAGCGTAACACTAATGCGACTTAAAACATACTTAACAAACCTTATCTATATTATAAACAACGTCTTTTTGCTCTTCTGATTCCCTTAAATGTACTGTGTGTGTTATATAAAAAATATATGCCTATAATATATATGTACATTGAAATAATACAGTTACATAGAAATGCAGCCGAACCTCATTAACGTGAACACTGTTAACGGGAATTTTAAAATAAACTGTTTCCACAATCCCTGTCAAAATGAAGAGTAGTTTAGTTATATGACTCTTAGTTACTGATAGCATGAACTACTGATAAGACGAACAATTTTTTTTCATCCCCCTTGAGATTCACGTCAACGAGATTCGACTGAAACGTAATTATACAGAAACTACTGGTATCCCACAGGGTAGTTTTACATCCAGATAAAATGAAGCTTTAACTTTTGCTATTATAAAGGTGCAGTTTCAATTTAGATAATCAGTGAATAAAGTGAAAATTAAGAGTAGTAGTTAATAGTTGTAAGAATAGTATATCGTTTTAAAAGTTCTAATGATAACGGTATTTAGAGTTAGACAGAAGAATAAAATAAATTATTTAAATGTTTAGCATGAAAAGGTTAAGTAAAGAAGGCTTAATGATAGTGCTCAAATAATTAGGCAAAGTTAAAACAGGAATAAACTACTACGTCAGAAACGCCAAAGAAAAATTATTGAGGTGCATACAGCTGTTTCGGTAGCCTAAAGCGTACCGTCTTCAGTGCAAAAAGAATACTGAATCTGGAGAAGTGCTCGTATATATAGGAGAGGGACCGGATTTAGTTCAACCAATAGGATTACGGAAGAGGTGAGGAGTGTGGCCAATAGGAATTAAGGAATGTGTAGCTGTGTAAACAGTAGAAAAATTAAGGAAATGTGGACTGAATGTAAAATTTCCAACAATCAGACAAATAGGGAACAGCGAAATCACAATTTACAAGGTTTTTAAAATTTTTATAAATATGAAAAGCTTCAAAGAAATCGAGTTCATGAATGGATTTAGGTCTGCAAATTATTTTAGCTGAATTAAATTTAAAATTATGGTTTTCCTCCCAGCAATGTTTAGAAATAGCCGATTTATTGGTTTCTTGTTTGCGGACGTAATTCATATGTTCTTTTAGACGAAATTTAAGACTGCGTTTAGTTTGGCCAATATATGATAAACCACACTGACAGGAAATACTATAAATGCCCCAAGAATTATGCATATCAATAGGATCTTTTAACTGAGAAAAGGTGAGTTTATTGGAAGGCGAAAATATTATTTTAAAATCATATTGTTTGAGAATTTTAGCTATGGTTTGACTGGTTTTATAAAAATAGGGTAAAACAATACTGATATTAGATGTGACTGATTTAGTAGACGAAATACGAGGGAGTTGTAATTTTTGGATAGCTTTGTCTATAATGGAAGGGTCATAACCTCTGTCAATTGCGATGGCTTTCAGGTATTTAATTTCAGATTTCAATAAAATAGGATTTGAACAAATATTAAGGGCACGGTTTACAAAAGTATAGAAAGCAGCCATTTTTTGGTTAGGTGGGTGACATGAACGCGCATGGGGAGGAAGGGAGACTGCAAAATTTTTACGATAGACAGTGGTTGAAAATCCATTTACAGTGCGAGAGACGAGGGTATCAAGAAATGGAAGGAAGCCATTATTTTCTATTTCATATGTGAACTGGATATTACTGTCAATTGAATTTAATGTGAACTGGATATTACTGTCAATTGAATTTAATCCCCATGCGCGTTCATGTCACCCACCTAACCAAAAAATGGCTGCATTCTATACTTTTGTAAACCGTGCCCTTAATATTTGTTCAAATCCTATTTTATTGAAATCTGAAATTAAATACCTGAAAGCCATCGCAATTGACAGAGGTTATGACCCTTCCATTATAGACAAAGCTATCCAAAAATTACAACTCCCTCGTATTTCGTCTACTAAATCAGTCACATCTAATATCAGTATTGTTTTACCCTATTTTTCTAAAATCAGTCAAACCATAGCTAAAATTCTCAAACAATATGATTTTAAAATAATATTTTCGCCTTCCAATAAACTCACCTTTTCTCAGTTAAAAGATCCTATTGATATGCATAATTCTTGGGGCATTTATAGTATTTCCTGTCAGTGTGGTTTATCATATATTGGCCAAACTAAACGCAGTCTTAAATTTCGTCTAAAAGAACATATGAATTACGTCCGCAAACAAGAAACCAACAAATCGGCTATTTCTAAACATTGCTGGGAGGAAAACCATAATTTTAAATTTAATTCAGCTAAAATAATTTGCAGACCTAAATCCATTTATGAACTCGATTTCTTTGAAGCTTTTCATATTTATAAAAATTTTAAAAACCTTGTAAATTGTGATTTCGCTGTTCCCTATTTGTCTGATTGTTGGAAATTTTACATTCAGTCCACATTTCCTTAATTTTTCTACTGTTTACACAGCTACACATTCCTTAATTCCTATTGGCCACACTCCTCACCTCTTCCGTAATCCTATTGGTTGAACTAAATCCGGTCCCTCTCCTATATATACGAGCACTTCTCCAGATTCAGTATTCTTTTTGCACTGAAGACGGTACGCTTTAGGCTACCGAAACAGCTGTATGCACCTCAATAATTTTTCTTTGGCGTTTCTGACGTAGTAGTTTATTCCTGTTTTAATATTCCAACGCCAAGTCTCCTGCTATAATTAGGCAAAGGTTTGAATCTTCTATGACTTATTTTATCTTTCTATAAATTTTTGAATTAAATATCTTACATTCCTATTTAATTAGTGTCCACCTGTTTAGATATATTGGGTATTAAATTCTGTAATGTTTTGACGATGTGCTTACAGATTCACAGAAATACACCTAATTTTGCATACAACGTTTAGTAAATACCCCTGACGACGTATTGAGTGTTGTATACTTTCATTTTTTGTATTTTGATAACCCACCCCATTTTATTATTATTATTATTATTATTATTATTAAATTTTTCCTTTCTTTATTTCAGGATACTTCCCTCATCTTCATGATATTTTCCATTCCTTCCTGTGAAATGTTTTTAAATGTTTTCAAATTATGTATATATAGTCTATATATTCTCTGTTACAAATAAATTTATAGTATTCTTTTAATCAACGCTGCACTTTTTGATTCATTCAACGACCTTTTTATTATTCCAAATTTTAGAATTTGAAATAAATCATTTAATCTTAAAACAGTTCGGATAATGTTTTTTAAACTATTGATAAAAAAAATTATTAAATAATATCAGAAAATTAGATGTATCAAATAGATTTCGAGTTATGGGGGGAAAAAAAGACCATCAGATAATTTGCTATTATCAAAATGTACCACATGTTTAAAATGGAAATAATTTTATCATCCTTGTCCTCCAGGTAAAAGTATTTAAATTTTTACACCTAAAATGAATAAAAAACGATTTAATCATGATGTCAAAATAAGAGTATTATCAAAATAAACATATTAGTAGTGTCTTACATACCAATTAAAACTGGTAAAAAAAAAGAAAGAAAAAGAATAAGAAAAACTGGTACGAAAGGTAATTTTAAGTTTAGAAAAATATTTTTATTTTTTTCTATATGTTGTTTAAAAATAAAAATAAAATAATTTTCGGTATCCATAGCACTATGTTTTAAGGAAAGGTTAATATATAAAGTTATAGTATACTGAAGACAAATTAATCAGCGTCAAAAGAGAATATACTTAACATTTTTTTTACAAGTTAAAAATGCATAGAATGCAATCCAATTAGTTATTAATATTTAATTTAATTAAGTATATATATATATATATATATTTAAAAAAAAAAAAAATCTGTTAAGCTGGAAATTTTCTTACTTCCCTATCATTACCAAATTTGTATGCAAATTACAGTACTTTTAGTTAATCTATAATCTCTCTTATATATATATATGTATGTATGTATGTATGTATGTATATATATATATATATATATATATATATATATATATATATTAGTTTTAGAAAAGTATTTTCTAAGATGTGACTTTCTTTTAAGCGATATTTTAATTTTACTTTGGAGAGGCTCGCGCATTTTAAAATATATGTAATTTGTCTTCACAAAACGTTTTGTTGGGAAGTTTTAAGAAGAATTATTTTCCCCATGTTAAAATCTTGGTCTAATATGCTATTTAATATCATCTCATAAATGAAGGATGTTCACTTTTTTTTTTTTTTTTCTGAGACACTATCTGAGTCAAGGCCAAAGAGGAATATTCTTTAAATAAACCGCAGACACGCTTTTACTTTAAATCACCCGACCATGTTGGATCGCTATTTTCTTAAAGAGTTTCCTTAGTTTTATCACACTTGATAAAATGTCCCTTGAGTATAAATGCAGTTATTGTAATTAGAAGAAACAATGCCTCTTTTAAAGCGTTTTACAAAGTATTCACAAATAAAAAATAAATAAAAGAATTTTCTTTTTCTTCAGTTCTGTTAAATAAAGTAAAAATGGCAGTAGTTTCTTTTTTTTTTTTAACTTGAAAAAGATTTTTCTAAAAGAAGTTTAGATGTCTTAGTTATAAATAATATTTTTATCGTTTGGCAAAACAGTTACAGTAAGTTAAAATGTTAAATTATTCTGTTCACATAGGACGTTTTGATTTTTCCACATAAATTTTTTTTTAATCAAAATTGCACTATTTAAAAAATATGGCAACAAAAACGAACATTTGTTATAATAATAGAAAAAATAAAAAGTAGAAAAAAATTAAATATTAATTTAGATTTTTTAATGTTTGTTCGTTAAGAACACCCTTGATTATATTCTTCTTTCTTGTTGATATACAATATAGTTTGTTTTATATTATTCTTTCTTCCTGATATACAATATAAAACCAAGTTAAAAACTACAATGTCTAGAACGCCAAAGAAAAAAAAAATGTCAGTGGAATTATATTAAAGTAACTATTATTTTTTTTTTTCATATCTTAGAGTGAATTTGTGGTCAAATTACACTGCTCTGCAAAAAGGTTTTTTTTTTTTTTTTTTTTCCCGAGATCTGATACCATTCTTGCTGATTCTTGCGTAAAATGACCTCCTGAATCCGAATATGATTTTGCCCAATCACCCACCATTTTCTAGATACACCACGCCCTCCCTCAACTTATTACCATGTCCGATAATTTTTTGACTATGAATTTGATCTGAAGAATGAAAAATAATTAATTTAACACCTGAAAACAAAAAATATATAAAGTTTAAAAAATAACATTAATAACAGATTTAAAAAATATAAGTTATGTAATGCATAATTTCATTGGCAAATCCCCCCAAAATTTTTCCCTTGTCGCAAATGTCCATGTTTTACAATTTTCCAACTCTCTAGCTCCTCAGAGGATATTTAACGGTTAAAATAATCCTCCCTCCTCCTAAAAATCAAATTTATAGCCATAAATCACCGAAGAATTATAAAAATAGGGGGCCATTCCTAAAAAAACGGTGGGTGATAGGGCAAAATTGGTGTCATATTCGAATTCAGGAGATCATTTTACATAAGAATATGCTGAAATGGTGTCAGAGGCAATTTTCATGCCGAGAAGTGTTATTCATATACTTTTTTTTTTTAAATATTAGTGGTTATTTTTATTATAGTTGTTTAGTAATCTATTTATATTCTTGTGAATTATCGTGACAACTTAATCATCTTTTAGTTTTGCATTTTCTTAATACCATTATATCTCCATGAATATATGTGTTACCCTCATGAAAATGTATACAGATAATGAGAAAAATTCTCGTAATCACATGCTACAACCAAATTAAGAGTTGATCCAAAACATTTTTGTTGTTGACTTTTGTTTAATTTTTCACTTGCCCCTATTTTCTCTTCAGAACACAATCTTTGCTGAAATATATGAGGTATAGCATGTTCTTTACACTGCCAAAGTTTCAAGGTGATTCCTAAAGAATTTTTCTAGATATCTGACAAAATATCTAAATTCGAAAGTCTCTAAATACTTATTGTGTATTTATGCTCTTAGAGATTGTCGTGATAATTTAATCATCTTTTAGTTTTTACATTCAACTTTTTCCGTTATTTATTATATATATTATTAATAAACACGGTAAAATCACTCAAATATTTCGAAATATTTGTGCCAAATTTTTTCTTTTATATTTATACCTCCAAAACTGATTTAGAAAATTTTAAAAATCATTAAAGAAAAACTTCGAAAATACTAAATTGAGATTTTTTTTTTTTTTTTTTTAAGTACGGAGGGCTATTAGTCTCAATTTACGGATTTTTACGACACCAGTTTCACGATAGTTGGACATGTATCGAAATCGAAAATTTATTGAAAATATTATTGAATTAATTCGAAAGCGATGTTATAATTTGAAAAGAAAAATAATTAATTGTCCCCCACACTAAACTAAATTCTGTTTTTGCTAGAATTTCATCAAAATCTTTTTTTTTTTTTTTTTTTTTTTTTTTTCCTTTCTTTTTTTGGAAGGGGGAAGGGTGAGAAGGTCGAAATGTTTATATATATTTTTTTTAAATAATTAAAATCGAAAATGAATATATGCAATCATGTAATTTGTTTTCATATTTATCATATTTCCTCTCCCTCCAGGAGGGGGGGGGGAGAAAACATTTGCATGAATTAATTCCGACACAATTTTGTTTTATGTATGTATTTAAATCATTTAAGAATCAATAAATTTTTCAATAATCCTTTTGAAATTAAAAAGAATTATTGTTATTTTTTTTTTTAAGTGAATCATCAATGTTTTTTTTTTTTTTTTTTTTTTTTTTTAAGTGAATCATCAATTAAATATATAACGGCCTTTTTTTTTTTTTTAATGCAAAATAACTAGTTTTTTTTTTTTTTTTTTTTTTTTTTTCATTGCAATAATATTAATAACAAAACAATTCAGTGCTAATGATTACGAACTGAAAAGTACTTTTGTAACAAAGTAGAACAATAAACGTACACTTACAACAGATAAAAGCAAATGTTATTTCTAAATAATGTGTCTATTATGATAAAATTATGTACCTGACTGACTAATAATTATATTTATTTTCAACGTGAAGTTTGAGTTCTGTTTTAATTGTTTAATCAGTTATTAAGTAAATTTTAAACATTTCCATTCTGTGTGTTAAAAGTTAATGTTATAAATACTTAAAATTTTAAGATAAAATTAAAAATTTGGATAAGTTTATTTGAAAAATCCTGATTACACATGATATTAATATAAGAAACATAACGCGTTAGAATTAAAGTTAACTTTATGTTACATTTAAGAGTAAATAAAATAAATAAATAAATAAATAAAATTCTAAAAGCTTCATCTGAAGTCTTTTTTTCAAGGAATAAAACACTCTACAATATCTAGTATATGTTAATTATATATGCATATATTTGAATTTTTTCACAATTTTTATTGCTAATTATTTTTGTAAATGAAAGTTACAGTAATAAAATAATAGTTTAATATCATAGTTTAACAATATATTTTAAATATTTTAATATTAATTTATGCATTTCTTGAATTGTTAGATATTAAAAAATAAAAACACTTTTATGTCGAAACGTTGAAATTACATGTGAATTTTTAACACTAAATTATAAAAATATTTTAAAAGAATTAACTTATTGATGAATCTTTAAAATAAAAGCCAAATATGATTAGAATACATTGTTAAGTTATAATTATATAAATTTGAGAGAAAAAGGCCAAAATTTGCTAGCATAGAATATTTAAAAAATTTTCAAAAAAGTTCATTATGTTTAGATAGTTTTCGATAATTTTAACAAACTTTAAATTGTTGCATTTCAATGCACATGTATGAAATACTCTAAAACAGTAATTTATAAAAATGATTTACATCGTCATTTGTCGAGTTAAAATAAAATTATTTAAAAAAAAATAAATGTTCAGTATTATAAGACTTGGTAAAAATATTTTTTAATTAAATTAAATATTAGTATAGTATTACATAAATCATTGTACACATTTTAATAAAATAATTTCTATTTATGTAAGAAAGTTTTACTTTATCAGGAATATCTTTAATTAAAAAATAGTAATATGCTTAAGAGAATGAATAGTTTAATATTTTGAATTAAAGCTGCAAAGACAAAATAACATTGACATAAAATTTTGGACTTAAAACTCTCATCTAGACGTTATAATTCCGAAAATATGTAAGAAATAGAAGTATTTGTTCAGATATAAACAAAATTACATTTGAAAGTACAAAATTTATCTTACACTGGATTAATTATGCCCCAGAATATTTATACGATCTTAACATTTGACACATTTGAATGAATTTATTACATTTATATATATATATATATATATATATATATATATATTTAACTCAATACATATAAAATTTTCTAGACGATAAACTAGGGAGTTAAATGGAGATAAATCGCAGTAGATAAAGTCTATATGAACCTCTAACGATAACACTAAATGGCACAGACATACGTTTTAAAATTATAGTTGTTATTTTTCCTTTGCATGAGTAAAGGTAACTAAACAGAAGTATAATAAGAGACGAAGCTTGGTTTCACTTTCATCTCTAAAAAAAGTTTTGTATTTTATAAGACGTAAAATTTAATGCATTATCGAATCGGTTAAGACGCTATAAAAACTCAATTAAAATATAAAATCTATCAAACCGATATACATTCAAAGTCATTCTGAAAAATTATTTGAGGTCTAAAAATTAATTTTAATTTCTGATTAAAATTTTATTTATAAGAAATACATCGAGATAGTTTATAGAAAATATATAAAGATAATTATACAAATCCTCAGAAATAAAACTTAGCTGTATGATTAAGAACTGAATACGAGACAATTGATCATGAATTACATTAAAATACCAAATGATCGACAGTTTTATACCTTAAACAATTTTTATTTGAAAATTTACATGTTATTATGGATAACTTAATTGATTTTAACAAGACGAAACAGTTGCCAGATCAAGATTCGAAAAGTAACTGAACATAATTATTTGAAAGTACATTTGAATGTTGAAATCAATAATTCAATAGTAAATAAAATAGAAGTTAATATCCTAATTATTACATTCTTGTACTTTTTCTCTTCGAATACACGAATACTTTTTTTTTTTTTTTCTAGTGCTCTGGTATGTCTACATAACTTGGGTATACGTTAGTGGCCGCGGCATACGTAATATATATAGATATATATAAGGCCCAAAAGTGATACTTTTTTTAAGCAGTTTCAAACTATTAATTCCAATTTTTTCAGATAAGCTACCAAAGTAAGGAAAAGAAAAAAAACTTACTTTTAATACAAACATTTTCTCAGCAATCAGACAAAAATACAGAGAAATCAAGCCTTGAAGTGCTATCTAATGAAAGTCTAAAAATGCCAAACGATATTGCAATAAATTAAATTTGAGAAAAAACCAAATATTTTTTATATAACAATTTTCTTCAGACAAGAATTTATAAAAATTATTTATTTACGATTAGTGAGATAGTATACTAACCCTCACCAATCAAAACTGACATCGTAGACAGGCAAGGGTTGTATGTGTGACAAATTACAGAGGATGAACTACATTTGAACCTTAAATAATATGACAGCTGCATTCACAAACGTTCTAAATTTTCAAACGAATGTACTATAATAACTCTTTCTCACATCTATAGATAACTGGTTACCTTGGCATACATATGTAACTACGTGTATATTAATGGACGCAGAACACAAATGCATCCGGCATTAAAAAAAATTCATTCTTAGGTCAACGACTCCGGGATTCCCGAACTTACTTCTTATGAATGGAACTTTACCTGAACTAGCATCCTCCAGGTAGGGACTACGAACTCAAGATTGAACGACAGGGCGGAAGGAAACAGCTGCTGTAAAATTCGAAAAAAGGAACGTGACATGACACCCCATGACTTTGAACCCGGGATAATCCCGTAATAGAATCTTGAACCCCCCGAATATATCTTTGACGTCACATGCAACAAGTGTGATGATGTCAGAAGCGCAAAACAATGACTCGATGGGGGTACATAAATAGACGATCTTCGTTTGATGATCCGGAGGCTGATTTCAAAATTCGATGTCGAGAGATAATAAGCGAAATTTAGTTAAAAAGGAAAAAGAGGATCAGCTTAGTTCAGAGTCGACAGTAAAATGAGATATGTTTTAAAATAACCTAGTTCATTAAACTATTTTTAAGTTTTATAAGTGTTATACATATTTTTAGCTTAACATCAGAGCAAAATAGTGCTACGCTTTTTTTTTTTTTTTTTTTTTTTTTGTAGTTCGGGGGAAAAAAAAATCTGTGCGAAGTTAAAATTGCTTTTGAAATAAAGCTTTTTATTTATAGGTGTATTCTTATTTAAATTTTCTTTTTTTATTAACAGTGAAAGAATAAGATCAGAATACACACACACACATATATATATATATATTGTAATAATGTGTTTTAATTTAGTTTTAATACTGAGCTTAAAAATAAAGTGCTTTAAAGAAATTAAACAATGAATTAAATTTCGGGGGGAAACTCATTCGTTTGCAATCATCATTTATTTATATATTTGTTTATTTTATTTTATTTATTCAACAATTTTAGTTTTCGTTTTTACAGTTTCTGAAACAGAAATTGCTTTTTGGCAATTTTATAATACCAAATTATTATTAATTTATTTTCATGCTATTAAAAATGAATTTTGGTATGATCAAAAAATTAAATTACTTTAAGTATTACTAATATATATATAAAAGATAAAATAACTAAGAATATTTTTAAATGGTAAACATGTTTTATTTAGAAAAAATGTTAGATATAAGTAACCATTACACAGAAAGGCAGACATTCATGATTTTTTCAAAAATATGGATTGATGTTTATTTTGGAAAATACAATCAGTTATACTAATATGACTATTTAAATTTTTAATGAAAATAAAAATATTGTTTTTATGTAAGGTAAAGTTTATACGTTTCAAAAGTAATTGTACCGAATACTTAAAAGTTGCATGCCAATAAACTTGTTAACATAAAGAAGATTTTGGTTCCAAAACTTACTAATGATTGAATCTTTAAAATAAGACTAAAACTTCTCTTTAACTTCTAAAACTTCTCTTTAATCTCTAAAATTTCTCTTTAATTTCTATTTCTTATTAAAAAAATTTGCTTTTTCATTATTAAATAAAAGTAATAAATTAAAATTCACATTTGTTATGTATTTTACACCTTCTTCACTGTTATTCCCGCTATAATAAATTATAGAAAATTTATTAAAACAACAGTGTTTTTATAGTAATATACTTGTTTTACCACTTTCTTTTCTTCAGTGTTAATTTTAAAACGAAATAGTATATTACACTACGTTACAAACCATAATATATCAGTTATGAGCAAACGCCCTCCAAACAACCAACAACAAAAAAAAAAAAAAAAAAAAAAAAAAAAAATACCAAGGCGTTCTTGCATTTGAAACTTTGATATTATTTTTTTTTTATTTAAATTCAAAATTTTGTTAAAGAGATTTTTTTTTTTTTTTTTTTTTTCAAAAATAAATACATCATCTAATTTGCTTAAACAGAAAGTTTTCGTGTTTTTGTGCATTTAAAATTAAATGTGCTATAATATTTTTGTATATTTAATTGAAATTATCATTTTATTAATTTGAAATAAAATCTTCTTCATTATTGCTACTTATAAAACTGCTAATAATAATACAGAGAAGTTTTTAATATTCACACCTAAAACTTTGATCATTCCATAGGTAAATTTCAAATTAAGAAAGGAATGTCATCTTTGTAATTATTTTCGTAAATCAAAACATATAATTATTAAACAGGTTGATTTTTTTTATTTCTGTTCCTTAATTCACTTTCTTGTTTTAACTTGCGATAGAAGTTCATATGTGAATTATTGTGATATTAAACACCCCATGAGTAAATTATTTGTCGAAAATATAAATGAAACTAAAAAACTTTTATTTATTTATTATTATTATTATTATTTCTTTTAGATAAACTTTTCAATAAAATTTCTTTTCACATTTATTTAAGGAATAGATAGTTTTTATGACGTAAGATTAAACTTATCCGAGTGATAAACAGGTGTAAATATTTTACATTTTCTTGTATTATGCTATCTCTTGTCTTTTAGCTCACATTCTATAATATAGGACAAAAGACATTTAAAAATACTTTAATACAATAATTGAAATATCTCTATAAAACATAACAAATTAGAAATTAAAGCTTATATTAATATATCCTAAAATTGTCAATTTGGATTAAACAGTTTTTTTTTTTTTTTTTAATTTTTATTAATCAAATGAGTTTTTTGCTCATTATCCATAATTCTTTTTAAAATAATCTCTATCATTATGATGTAAATGTAGAAAATTCCCAACTTTTTGTGTTAAAAAATAATAAAAGTCGTTATTTAGATGGAAATGTATAGTTTAAGGGTAATGCCCTGATATGTCCCTAAGTGGGATGCCCTCCATGAGAGGACTTTCTGATGATCCCACTTTCTGAAGCCATGTTTAAGCGAGTTTAGAGAAAACCGCCAAAAACTTTGAAAGGCTAAGCCAAGAAGCTCGACTTGGGTTCTAGCCCAGTACCTCTCGTCTATTAGCTTTGAGAGAAACGCCTCCGGCCACTGGTGGGGTCAAATTTTATCCATTATGTAGACAGTGGGATGAGGTCATGTCTCCCTTTAACCCACTGTTCTACGAGTGTTGATTGCTAGATTCGATTTCCAACAGCATCTTTAAAGCTTCTGTACTGTACATTCTAATTTTTTATAAAAGTAAAATTTCTATACTGTACTGTTTGTGCATTTATCAATAACAAATTATCTCGATCAGATGTGTGAGTCGGAGAATATAACACAACAATAAAAAAAATTATATGGAAATATAAATAAATTTTTAAAAATGTCAAATACTACCTACCTAAACATAAAAAGCTTTAACTTAAGACAAGTTATGAAGTGTTTGTTGCTTCAGAAATTTACAGAAATCTTAATATCCTCTTTTAGAAATTAATCTCAATTCCACTTAAGATGCAAAATTTGCCTGCTGACACATTGATATCTTGTAACAAAAATCACATGAATTCAAAATTGAATCTTACTTACAAACAGAGCTTATCTAGGAAATGTGCAATAATTCCAGTTCGTTTCCTAAAAATCCAAAAACTACATTTTTCACTATATAATAAAATACGATATCAAATCATATATTTATAAACATTATAATCACTAAAACTTCTCCGTAAATTACTAAACTTTAGAAATACTTTTAAATTATTCAAAACTTCCTAGATTAAAAAAAGATGTAACTCTAAATTCTAGGATCAACCGTCTTTCACATTTTTTATAGATTGATTATTTTTGCTCTGAACTTCAGTACATTCAAAATAACATTCAGAATTTATCTTTTCTTTAGAAGAATGCTACAAATTTGCTGATTCAGTATTACACATATAAGGCGCAAAAATTCCTAATCAATAATATGAATTTTCTTCCGAACTGTAACAAACCATTGAAGAATGACAAAACTACTAAATTGAAACACAGACTCTTGTATCCAACTACCAACGCAGTTTTATATTTAGAGAAATATTCTCCTAACACTGTGTGAGAGGGAGGATGCTAAACTTAAAATAAATCTTCGTCATCAACGTAAAAAGTCAATTTTCTTCATGTTAAGACTGATTAATTTTGATGCTGAAAACGCAAACAAAGCGTTAGAAGTCAATAAATAACAGAACTTCCGGAAATTCGAAAAAGAAAAAAGTCAATGGCCTATAGTTTTTTTTTTTTTTTTTCTGTTTTAAGATAACAGACGGATAAACACAAAAAGCTGTAAATAACATAAAAATTGTTAAATTTAATGTCAATGCTTGATTCTTGCGATTCTTGTGATTTATTTTCTATGTAAATTTTTAGAAATGCTAAAATTGAATTTAAAATATTTCAAATTCTTATATATTCTGTTAAGAACTTTTCAATTCACATAGTTTAATTTAAATTATTATTTATCTCTTTAATACCTGTTTATATTTATTGTTTATTTTATTATATATATGTTTGTATTTAGAATGCATGAAAAACACCAGTGATAAAAATTACAAAGCTTGTAATTATTAATTCTTTGCACAATTATAATCACACATTTTGGAATGTATTAAAAAAAAAAAAAAAAAAAAAAAAAAGAATTTTCAATTACAAAATTTTAAATCTGCAAGATTATTTTCATTATGAAAATTTAATTAAACATGTGGTCTTTCATATTCAAATTTATTTAATTGCAAATCTATATATTTTAAATCTCAATAAGACTGGCTTATGATTTTCTATGGCATGAAATATATACAAAAAAGTATTTAGAAAACATTATAAAAGTATTCTAAGTTTTGAAATATGAATATTTTTCTTATTTAGCGATTTCTTCAAATTACTGTAAAGTTTTTCACTTAATTTTTACCAATAAAATCAGAAAAACAAAATGCATCATGTAAAAATACACACGAAATTTTAAAATAGAACAACAAAAGATTTCTTCTCTTTTTAAACAAGTAAATTTTTCCTCTTCAGAGAAAATGCAGTTTATTTGAAAATCAAATCTCGTTTTTATTGTCTTAGACGCAGCTAATGTTGTATCATGTCCAAGAAAAGAAATATTTACATTTTGAAATTAATTTCTTTTACTTTACTAAATTATTAAATACAAAATATAAAATTTTATTTGTAATGCTTTTATGTATAACTCGTTTAAAAAAATGTTTAAAGTTTTGTTATACATCGGTTTTTTTTCCCTTCCGCTTTAATCTTTAACATACTATTTTTAATTTTTAGTAGTTCTTTAAAAATTAACATGAAAGCGACAGTTTTTGATTGATACAGAATTTCTTAGTTTAATTGATACGTCTAAAATATAATTTTAAAAGTATCGGTGTGGGCATACAAATACATAATTACAGAATTATATTATTTACTTATTTATTTACTTATTTTTACTTCCGAATATTCAATGTAAATATAAAATATAAAAATCATGTATTAAACAACTTTATAATTTTAGTTATAAAGTTAGTATATAATTTCTTTAGCATGTAATTTACATTTTAGCATATAATTTCTTCGAAGGAATTGAGACAATAACAAAAGATTCCTAATTCACAACTTCTTTAGTGAACCTCGATAAATATCGTGTATGGAATTTTCTTAACCAATGCAAATATTTGCATTGAATTTTGCATATTATGCATTTATCCAACATGCATGTATGCATGTATTACACGCGTATATATGTATGATATTGATATTTCATGCTTCTTATTCCGCCAAATATTCAATCTTTAAATATATTAAGAATAAGGTAGCGACAATTATTTTCGGGATTTTACTTTACATGCACTTTTTTAACGGATTTGAATCAATCTGATGAAGCGTTTAGTCAATCTTCATCAGTCTCTGATACAGTTTAACATTATTATTATTTTTGTTGTTGTTATTAGAACTACAATTACATACATTTATCGTAATGCGGTATTGCTATTTTCTATTATTCGAGTACCAGAACATTCATCAGAATAACCATTGATTCAATTCATAAAACATAAAAAGCCATTTGTTGAATAACTTTTATGGGTTCCTTAACAAAGACATTTTAATGGAGCTCAATCAGTCTATGAAAGTTTCCACTATGGAACTTCCATAGCTAATCTCTGTCATTATCTCTATTGGTATTTATATTGTTTGAACATAGAAATGTTCAACGTATTCAATTTAATAAGTAATTAACTATACAACAAAAGTTTCAAGATTGACCGCATTGTCGGATATATTCTTTCATGACATTTTTCCTCCGCAATACACATACAATTCAAATTTGCATAATTATGGATTTTTACCGTGTTTTAAAAGTATGAAAATCTTATGTAATAGTAAAAAAAATTTATGTTTGAGTACACGGTTATAATTTTAAATTTAAAAAGGAAATAACCCTAACTTTAATACCTTGTTAAAACCGTTCAGTGGAAATAACATGACAAGTTGGCCCTTTCTCGAAGTGTTCAGAAAGTTAACAGAATTTCATTTATTTATTTATTTATTATTATTTTATTTTTTAAATGTTATTAAGAGTAAAAATGCAGTTTAATGTATATTACTTAACATTATGGCGTTTAAAAAAAAAATAACAAATGCATTAATTGTGTTCCAAAAATACACACACACACACACACACATACACACACACACACACATATATATATATATCCATATATATTGGTTTTTCCTCTTTCTCGTTCAGTGTGACATTGATTACACGTTCTTTGGGTGATATAGGGCATAGCATACTGTACATTTTTTGCAAACTGCAAACAGTATGACAGAAATATCACCTAATTTGCATGAAACAATCAATCTATGACCTTAAAAAAGTATTGATGTTGTATGTTTTAAATAAAGGATGCTTAATTTTTCAGAAATCTTTTTATCCATGTTTTATTTAGTTCTTCATGTGATACTTGCTTTCATATGAAATGTTTGAAAAGATTTTCCTTATATATATGTGTGTTAGTTGATCCTGAAAACAAACGCAGCTAGTTTATTTTTTTTCCTAGAGTTATAAATACAACGATTCAATTGTAACATTTTTTTTATTCTAGAAAAAATCATTTAGAGCCATCTCTATAAAACATGATAGCTGAAAATTAAAGTAAAGTCAAATAAAACGTGGATATGAATAACGTAGAAAAAATATTAGTTAAAATTTTTTTTAAATAAATAAATTACGAGATCAATTAAAAATGAGTATTTTGAAATAAAGAATAAATAAATAATGTGTTATTAATGAAAGGTCGTTGCAAAGTTTTGAAAGGTTAGACTGATACTTTTCAAAAGTTTAATGATTGGCAGGTAAGATAAGTCTTGGATAAACTTAGCAACGTCTAGAAGCTTTTTAAAGGTTAAATTTCCAAAAATAGAAAAGAGATAAATTATTCTCCCATTTATTATTTTTATTTAAAGAACAATACACTCTAAAAAAGACATAAAATATAATGATTTATTGTTTTTAATATTTATTTATTTATTTATTTACTTATTTTTTAAACTAAAATTTTAAACCTATTTGAAACTTCATACTAATCAACTTCAGAATAATCAATAATAATTAAAACGTGGATATGAATTTCATAAAGAAATATTAGTTTCAAAATTTTTCAAATAAATAGATTATGAGAGGAATAGAATATTAGCATTGCTTAAACAAATGTAAATAAATAAATAAATAAATAAAATTTAAACTGATCTCTTTCCAAAAGTTTAACGATTGAAAGGTAAGATAACTATTGAATAAATTTAGAAATGGCTAGAAGCCTTCCAAAAGGTTAACTTTCTAAAAATAGAAAAGGGATGAAATATTTTCCTTTTCATTATTTTGATTTAACAATAAACTATAAAAAGGATGTAAAATACAAGAATTTATAATTTATAATATTTATTTATTTATTTACTTTTTAAAAAGAAATTGAAAAATGATTTAAAATAAAATTTAACGAATTTCTAAATAAGTTTTCTAATTAGCCATTTCAAATGTCAAAATTTATACTTAAATATTTTAATTCCAGCAAAATATTATATATGATTTATTATTTTCTTTTTATAAAACACCCACCAAAGTTTTATATTTACTCTAACCTAGATAAAAGCAAGATCTGAAACATTTACTTAAAATGATTTTATAAAATCACCGCTTTTAAAATAATTTATTAACTTTCCTATTTCATTAAAAAAAAAAAAAAAAATGGAAAAGGAGAAGGAAAGAAATTTTAAATTTGGGTGCTTTTAAAAGTTTTTTTCCCCCCTTATATAAACGAAATGCCTTCTAAAAATTTCTAGGGTTTTTTTTTTTTTTTTCTAAAGCACTGTCACATCTAATTTTAATGGCAAAAACAAGAAATGAAGCTTTAAATGTATTAATGAAAAATTCTAAATTTCAAATTTTCAAAATATGTTGATGAAGAATGTATGTCTTAAATAGATATTACTTGACACATTTTTTTTTTTTTTTTAAATAAAAACTTTCAAATTATTAAATAAAATGATATAATTAGTAAATTCTACTATTATTTCTTGAAAGAAAATTTAAAAAAAAAAAAAAAAAAAAATGAATGAATGAAAAAGAAAATAAAAAGTAACACAATTATAATTTTCTGTTCTTTTTTTTTTAAATTCATATATATGAGCTTTTGTTTAAAATAAATAAATAAATATTATTATTATTTCATTTTTTTTAATATGCTGTTAATTAACATTATTATTATTATTATTATTATTATTACTGTTATTATTATTAATATTGTCTTCAGAAAATCATGTTACATACATAATTTTACTTTTAGGCAATGCCAACAAATTCAAATTTCTTAACTTGCAATACTTTTTCTTTTCCTTTTTTTTTTTTTTTCTCTTTCACTGGGAATATTGTCTTGATTTTTAATTGTGATTATACTTTTTTATTATTTTAATAAAACTAGATTTAACAAAAAGTACACTAATATTCTTCGGTTTGAAAAATCAGTTAACTTTGAAGTAAAAATATTTAAACATAGGTATTTAAAGAATTGTGAATTTTATTTCTATATTTATTAAAGAAACACCTTAAATATATGTAAGTTCTTGACACGAGGTAACATTCGGTAATTTAATTAAGTTACTTAAATACAATAAAATAATGTTCACTTTCTGTAAAACAAGAAATGCATGACTAACACGTTTTTTTCATTTAGTTATTTTGCCTTAATCAGTGTTGTCAGCTTTTAGGAATCCTTTTATTCAATATCAACTACTAATTTTTTTTATTTTAATGCTTTCTGAATCACATCAGAGATTAATCATATATGTAAATCAAACACTCCTCCTTAAAATTATTGAATAAAAAATTCCTAAATTTGACAACAGTGGACTTAATTAAAGTGTATTGGTGTACTATTATAATATAATGAAAGTAAAATTACTGATAAAATTAATAAAAACGTAAAGAAAATTAAAATTATTTTTTTTAATCACAGTATTATTTTATACTTCTAAATAAAATATTTCATAACAGAAAACAAATGTAATAATTTTATCTTCAGAATTGACTTCTTAAGTTTCCCTGCTGTTAAATACTTTTATTAATGTTTAAAATATGATATGTGCATTCACCAGTTTTTATTGTTCTTAATTAAAAAGACTAACTTATTCTTCTAAAGTATTCATCGGGATATAATATTAAATATGAAAGAAATAAAGAACCTCTAAGTTGTTTATTAATGTTAAATTATCTTTTGAGAAACCTAGTTATACCTCGATTAACAATCAAGTTTTTACAATTTATATTCTAAGTATTAATAAGTTTGATAATCACTAGCAAATAAACTTTATTTATGACGAATTCCAAACACATAAATGCCTAAACGTGATTTAACATACATAAAACTCTATATAAAAGTGTTCTTTTTGCATTTAATATACATAAAGTTATATTCAGATGATCAACTCTATATGAATCGGCACTCTTTTTAGCTTTTTTTTTTTTCTACTATAATAAGGTGTTCCCACGGTGGGAAGTAGGAAGTACACAAAAATTCCTCCACAGTAAACTTACGAAAACCTATGAATATACAATAGGTTTCTAAAAAAAAAATAGTGAAATATATATACCCTCCTCTCCCTCACAGAATGCGCAAACTAAAGAAGGGGCCATACCCATAAGTGTTACAGCACATCGCTTTATAACACTGCAAAACATCGACCGCAATAAGTCTTGTAACTTTTTTAACGCACAAATGCGCACCGGAGATTTTTTTTTTCCTCCCTCAGAAATCTTTCCTTTTATGATAGGGCGATACTTTAGGTATGATTTACGCTTCATCATGAGATTTTTTTTTTATGAAAGCGCGCGAAGTTTTTATTCACTTTTTTTTTACCGCACCGATTTTATTACAGGGAAATTTTTGATAGAAAATAACTTTTTTGGACGCAGTTTAGTAGCACTATAGTATTGTTAATAAATGTGGCCATTAAAAAAGCAGTGTCGCGTTTCATGCTATTCTGGGTAACATGTAAGTTATAGTGATAAAAATGTTAGTGGACAATGCATGATGTAGGGATTACAGGATGTAGAATGTTCTGAAACTATCGATTCTGTCTAGCAATAAATTCAGATAAAATGTAACATTGGAAATCTAAAAATAAATTTTTATTGAATTCATATTCGGACTGTGTATACCATACATGAGTTTCAGTTTTTCATTACTTTCAAGATTTCAACTATAGAGATTTGAATAAGACTACAGTATCACACGGATGTGACAAGAAAATTTGATATTATGAAATTAAGATATTGTTCTTGAAAATGTATAAAATTATAATTATATATACAAATTTTGCTTCCTACATTTGTTAAGTTATATTTTTTATAAAACATTTTTTCCAAGTAAATTCCTAAAAAATAATTTTAGCAAAACTAACTTTTCTGGACGCAGTTTAGTAGCACTATATAGTATTGTTAATAAATGTGGCCATTAAAAAAGCAGTGTCGCGTTTCATGCTATTCTAGGCAACATGTAAGTTATATTGATAAAAATGTTAGTGGACAATGCATGATGTAGGGATTACAGGATGTAGGATGTTCTGAAACTATCGATTCTGTCTAGCAATAAATTCAGATAAAATGTAACATTGGAAATCTAAAAATAAATTTTTATTGAATTCATATTCGGACTGTGTATACCATACATGAGTTTCAGTTTTTCATTACTTTCAAGCTTTCAACTATAGAGATTTGAATAAGACTACAGTATCACACGGATGTGACAAGAAAATTTTATATTATGAAATTAAGATATTGTTCTTGAAAATGTATAAAATTATAATTATATATACAAATTTTGCTTCCTACATTTGTTAAGTTATATTTTTATAAAACATTTTTTCCAAGTAAATTCCTAAAAAATAATTTTAGCAAAACTAACTTTTCTGGACGCAGTTTAGTAGCACTATATAGTATTGTTAATAAATGTGGCCATTAAAAAAGCAGTGTCGCGTTTCATGCTATTCTAGGCAACATGTAAGTTATATTGATAAAAATGTTAGTGGACAATGCATGATGTAGGGATTACAGGATGTAGGATGTTCTGAAACTATCGATTCTGTCTAGCAATAAATTCAGATAAAATGTAACATTGGATATCTAAAAATAAATTTTTATTGAATTCATATTCGGACTGTGGATTCCATACATGAGTTTCAGTTTTCCATTACTTTCAATTATAGAGATTTGAATATGACTACAGTATCACACGAATGTGACAAGAAAATTTTATATCATGAAATTAAAATATTGCTCTTGAAAATATATAAAATTATAATTATATACTAATTTTGCTTCCTACATTCGTTAAGTTATATTTTTACAAAACATTTTTTCGAAGTAATTTCATAAAAAATAATTTTAACAAAACTAACTTTTTTGGACGCAGTTTAGTAGCACTATAGTATTGTTAATAAATGTGGCTATAAAAAAAACAGTGTCACGTTTCATGCTATGTTGGATAACATGTAAGTTATATTGATAAAAAATTTTATGAAAAATGTATGATGTATGAATTAAAGGATGTTGGATGTAGGATGTGTTGTGAATATTTACTCCATGAAGTTATAAATTCAGATAAAATGTAACATGGTGAATTTTAAAATAAATTATTGGATTCATAACCAGACCTATATATTTCAAATTTTTAGTTTTTCACTATTTTTAAATATAGAGGTTTCAGTAAAACAATAGTGTCACATGAATATGAAAAAAAAATATTTTTAAATATAAAATTCGGATATTACTCTAGAAAATATATAACATCACAATAATTTCATATTTTTGTTAAGTTATATCTTTATGAAGTATTTTTGTAAATAATTTTGTAAAAACGTAAAGCCATTGGGCGCAATTTAGTAGAACCACGGTATTGTTAATTAATATGCCAATGCAAAAGCAGAGGCGCGTTTCATGATATTTTCAGTAACATATAAGTTATATAGATAAAAAATTTGTGGTAACGTATGATGTTTGGATTACAGGATGCAGGATGTTGTGAAAATGTCAATTCCGTGAAGCAATAAACTCAACTAAAATCTAACATAGTGAATCTTAAGATAAATTTTATTGGATTCCTATTCGAATAGTAGGTTTCAAATATAAATAATTCTTCGTTATTTTTAGTAATAGAGCTTTCAATGAAAAACAATGTCGCATGCATTTGAAAACAAAACTTTTAAAAATAAAATTTTGATTTTATTCTTGAAAATGTATAACATTACAATTACTTACAAAAATTGTTTAATATTTTTGTGCAGTTATATCTTTATAAAACAATTTTGCAAATAATTTTGTAAAAAAGGAACTAAAAATATATACATATATGTATTTTGGACGCAGTTTAGTAGCACTATGGTATTGTTAATAAATGTGGCCATTTAACATTTGAGGGTTTTTTTTTTTTAATAAATTTTAATTTGTGAACTTTTAATGGATCATTCTTGGAAGTTTAAAGTTCTAATTATCACATTTTTATGTACATAAATGTCCCTTTTTTATAACATTGAGATTCAATTTAGAGTTCACAAATAATGAATATTACTCAATTACACACACACACACAAAAAAAAAAAAAAAAAAAAAAAAAAAAAAATCTGCAAAGTTTTTTATATTCAATATTCATTCTTTTAATTTTAAATGTCATATTTTATTAGAAAATTTTATTCTAATTCCTAATCACATTTCATTTTAAACAGAATAGTTCATACAGTTGAAACGAGTTTGCTGTAAATTCGAAAGGAGAGCAAAGTTTTTTAAACGTTAAGTTTTTAAAGTATGGCTTTTAATTAATACATTTAATTTTGTCACTTCTTTAACAGGATAAGATTTCCATATATATATATTTAATAATATATCTTACATTATAAGCATTGTTTCTAATATGCGAGCTTTGTTTGCCAAACTTGCTCTCTGCCCAAACCATGATAAACTCATATCGGCTAAAGTATATAAAGATTCTATTGCAAAGTAGGGCAAAGTATGGATTCAAAAATATGGCAAAATGTCATTAAAATTTTCATTTAAGTATATTAGTGACAATGAATAAATATTAAATATGTCTTTACTAAAACGAAGCTTTTTCACATTTAAATGGAAATTTATTAATGTGTATTACTTATATAATCTTTATTAAGAGTCTACTTTTAAATATATATAAATGCTGTATGGCTAAAAGTCATTAGCGAAAGTTCCTTAAGTTTTAGAATATTAGAACTAATCTAATAATATAATTTCAAACAAACAATTTAAAACAGTGACTTCCATGGGTTGACAGGTAACGAATTGATTTTATACTTTTTATTTAAATCTTTTCACACTTTTTTATATAAATCCTTTTTTTTTTTTATATAACTTTTCGCTTTAGAATAATTAAAATTACAAATAGTATTATATTAAAATCACACTGTACATAGAAAAATCTTCCTTTTTTTATTTTTCCTTTCTTAAATATATATTACTTTTCATTTTTTTATCAGTAAAATAAAATTAATTAATTAATTAATTAATTTAAAAAAAGTTCAACTTTTTGTAATTTTATGTTTGTTTCCTTGTTATTTATGTAAAAGTGATTTAACAAGCGTTTGGAAAATATTATAATGAAAAAACATTGAATTTATATTTATTCAAATTAATATTTATTTATTTTATACTGTAAATAAGGAATGATGGAAAAATCCCAATTATTTGTAATTTTTTTCCCAACTAAATTGAAAAAATTAAATTTTTAATGCTTATTACTCTAAGAAATTTTATTTTTATTTATTTAAGTATTTTTCTCTATTTTCATTAAATGCATAAAGAATTATTCAGTGCTTTATTAATTTATGTCAACTTTAATTAAATTAAAAAAAAAAAAAAAAAAAAAAAAAACATCAAAAGCTTACTGGAACATTTTTTTTTTTTTTTTTTTTTTTTTTTGAAATGTGTGTGTTTATAGTTATTAAATATTTCTTTTATTAAACAATCGAAGAATAACAAGTTCAAAATAAACTTAACAACTTCGTATCCTATGAAGAAAAATGCGTTTTTATGGTTTTTTCCTTTTTTATTTTATTTTGCTTGTTTTTATTTTTAAATTAATTTCACTTTAATGAAACATTAATGTATATAAGCAAGTCTTATGAGAAAAATTGTATTTTTTAAGGTTGATTTTTACAAAGTAGAAAACAAAACAACTGTAGGTAGGTTTCAGACGCTGTATTCTTATTTACTAAAAGTGATGTTATCAAATAAAAGAGAAAAACATGTGTTTATCACTTATTTTGAGGAAATATTGTGATATAAAAGTATAATTACGAAAAATAATTTAAGTTAAAATTTATGTAGTTTAAAAAGGTGATGAACCAAATAATTTTAATTTCCTGTTGCTTAATACTACATTTTCATAGAAAAAATATATATACTTTACTAAAAATTAGCAAAAGAGTTGTTCACGTTACACATAATTTTTACATTTTTTGTGAATTTTTATATCATTAAATTTCGCCTGAAATTATAAAATATAATTAATAACACAAATTACATCACAATTAATTTGTGATGTAAATTAGTTCTAACTGTTTAACTAAAATACTATCAAAATTTATTCTGATTTGATAGTTCTTTATTTTGTAACTTTAGAAGTTTTTGTTAGTGTATTTTTTTTTTCTTCTTTTTGTTTAAATTAATTTAAAGTTCTGATATTTAAAGTTCTTCCCCTTTATTTATTTTATTTTATTTGTTTATTCATTATTATTTATTTATTTATTTATTTATTTATTTATTTATTTATTATTATTATTTATTTATTTATTTATTTATTTATTATTTATTTAATTATTTATTTATTGTGTGTGTGTGTATGTGTGTGTTCTTTTCTATGCTATAAAATGTGTTTTTCTATCCTATGGAATTCACATTGCATTTTTGTTCTTGTGTAGCAGAAGAGAGAAATTAAGTGTATGCAAATGTTAGCCCTACCGAAATGTGTGTTTACATGCTTTTTTAAATTATTTGTTTTAAAAGACAAATAAAAAAAATGACTTTTTTTTATTAAGGTGCAACAGTTTTATGATGATCACAGTTATTTTAATGAATTATGATATCACAACATAGAAGTATGTATTAAAAACTCTCAACTGATTGCCATTAACATTATGTCTGTTCTCTTTACTGTTACTTTTTGTGCAATACACTTACAATTAAAAATTATATTATTATGGATTTTTGGCTTTTTTGTTTTCGTCTTTTTTTTTTTTTTTTTTAAGTATGAAGTTCATAAATATTAATATTAATATTCTGGTGCACGTTTTTAAGTTAAAATAAACACAATTTTTATACATTGTGAAACTCTACAGTAAAAACAAGAAAGCAGTCAGAAAGTAAATAAACATTCATATTGCATTATTTTTGTGTCATATGATTATATATATATATATTTTTTTTTTTTTCAGGAACGATTTCTTTTTTTTTTTTTTTTTTTTTTTTTTTGTATTGTCATTCTTGTGTCAGCCTAAAATATGGAAGGAATTTAAGATACAGTCGAGAAATAGATAAATATTTCTAAGAGGTGTTATACACGAAATTAATACATATACCAATAGTTAGAATTATTTAATTATTTTTAAAAAGTTTATCTTCTTAAAGTATTTAAATATTTTGGTGTCCATTTTTTAGCACACGGCTAAATTTAGAAAAATTAATTATCGAATATTAACGAAACACTGCTTATACAAGGTGTTCAATTTAAAATAGTACATGTTAGTTTTTTTATATTACCCACATCTTTAATGTATGTAGTAATATTTTCAATGCCATAACTCATTTTTTCATACCTACTTTTAAGTGCGGGAATCGTAAGTTTCACTTTCTAATTGAAAAAACAAAATTATTAAACATAAAATTGCGTGAAAAATAATATTAATTTTTAATACGATTCTCTAATTTGAAATGATTTTCGCTTTTAAAAAACGAAACAAATGACAGCACAGATTAAATACAAACTTATTTAATAAATTAGGGTTTTGAAAATCTTGTATATACATGAAAGATGTAAATAACACACACGCACACACGCAACACACATAAAAAAGTGCATTTTTACGTCAGTTTGAATAGCATGTTTTACATATGTTAACAGACGATTTTATTTTACTTTATTTTATTTTATTTTATTTTATTTTATTTTATTTTATTTTATTTTATTTATTTATTTTGCCTAAAAGAAACTGAAAAATTATTATTAATTATTTAAAGTCTTATATCCGCTGTGTTTTATTCAAAACCGTTAGGATTTTATTTTATTTTATTTTATTTTTATTTATTTTCGGAAATGGTGGAAGACAGACCTGTAAACTTATTATGGCAGTTTGAAAACCATGTTTGGCAAACTTAACAGACAATTTTCTTCTTTCTATGTGAAACTGAAAAATTAAGGTTAATTATTTGAACCCTTATCTCTGCCATGTTAAATTCACCAATTTTATGTTTTTTCTCAGAAATGGTGACAGGTGGTATAAACTTATTACAGCAGTTTGAATATCACGTTTTACATGCTTTAACAGGGCATTTTATTTCTAAATGAAACTGAAAAAATATTATTTATTAATTATTGAAAATCATTTTTAAATTAGCACTTTTGGCAAATTTTCACCGCCTAAAATAAATAATCTATAACAAATCATGAAATGTACGATATAATGTTAAAATGTACAATATAACATCATGTAAGTGTAATTAAAAATATGAGATCTTAAGTTTCATAGATATGGAAAAAAAAAAGAACACGAACCTGAAAAATCCCCGTCTTGAAAAAAACTCATTTAAAGATTTAATTGACAACAGTAAGCTATAAAGTGAAATTAGAGAAAAAGAAAATTCCAAAACTTCTCTTTTTATATAAACGCATTTAACACACCATTGGAGAGGTAAAAGTTTAAACTGTTTAATGATATACAAAAGCAGAAATTAATTAATTAATTAATTAATTTTTATTTTATTTATTACAATTATTATTATTATTATTTTCTGTCGAATGTCACTTACTTCATCCCCTTAAAACAGTGTTATTAAAATAAAAAATTACATATTTCATATTTATTGGGACATACTTTGCAGCTTTATGTGAAACAGAAAAAACATTAAATGTGCAAATAAAGTTTTAAAATACTTTTTTTTTTTTTTTTTTTTTTTTTTTTTTTTTCTTTTCTTTCCCGCAATATTCCGCAATACTTCACAGACGATAATATCTATTAAATAATAAATATTAAAATATTGAAAAGTAATTATCAGGGAATATAACAATTAAAATCACACGTTTCAATTCAAGACAGAAACATTCTCTAGTCATATTAAATAATGCAACAATTAATGTGTTTTAATTATTTTATTTTACTTATTTATTTATTTATTTTTTATTATTTTTTTTTTCTTGGCGAAATTAAACAACAATTTAAATAGAGTTTCAATACCATCAAAATATTTCTAAAAAGTATACGACAAGCTTAAAAGTTAGTTTTATTAATTAATTACAATTATTTTATTTACAACTTTATTTCAGACTTTACTGATTTTTCAAATATCATATTTTCTGTGGGGGAATTATTTATACAGAATTTTCTTCTTATTATGAAAAAGGTACTTAAATGCAATATTATACTTTAATTTAGCATTAATCCTACAAATATATAACTGACAGTCAATAAAAATTTAGATTATTTAATAAGATATTTATTATCAATGTTGTCATATTTTCAAGTGAAAAATAATAACCAATATGGTGAACTTAAATTTTTTCTCTATTTAAAATCATAAATCATGTTTTTTAAAAAGAAAATTGTAAATTTTTCCTTAAATTTTTGTTGTGAATTTTTAAAAAGGTATTAAATTATGAAACAATTTGGCAATACAATTATATTAATAATTTTCTAAATTCATATCTAATATTTTGTAGAATTTTCAAATAACTATAAATCTTAAAAAGAATAATATGAAATAAAATCGGTTTTTAAACTTAAGTATGCATAGTTTGAAGTATTTATTATTATTATTATTATTATTATTATTATTATTATTATTATTATTATTTATATCGAATTATCATAAGCGTCCCGTAATTACATGTTACTGTATAATGCGATAACAAGTTCAAAAATTTGTTCTATTAAAAATAAGTTAGAATTACTACATCACAACATAAACAGACAAACGTTTGAAACACTTTAAAAGTTTATTATTATTATTATTATTATTAAATTACGCGCAGTTTAGCTGTATATTTTTATTCGAATAAATCCAAATAGAGCGCCCAAATCCCTTCAGATTTAAATTCCACTTGTATGAATTTGCCTCATGCACCAAACGGTGGCGCCAAAAATTTTCACTGAATCGTAAAAACATGTGCCGCGGAAAATCCCATGTTTCGACACAAAAATGATCTACTTCCTTCTCCTGCATCTGAGAGGATGGAGAACTAACTCCTCATCTTCCCTCCCGTATCATGGTAACTGTCGCTATGAGTGGGCGGGGAAGATGCTGCAGACGACGTCATCAGGAATGCTCGGCATCTTCCCACGACCTCCGCATCACTGTCCAGATGCGCATCCGGTGCACAAATGACGTCACTTACCTATGATCCAATCTAGCCACGCCTCTTGACTGGAAAACAATCACGAAATGGGATATGAATATATCCAAGATCTCCATGTTTTCATGATTTTTTTTTCTCTCACAACACCCTGAAAAAATATCTATGATGTAGACATCTTCCATCATAAAAAGCATTCCGGAATTTTTAGGAGTGGGAAACAGCTGGAAAAACTAACTGTTATATTTATAGGAATCAGCATCCGCACAGAACATGAATAGAAGGAAGCATCTTCATAGAATGCCTCAGAACAAAGTGGACTGCACAGAACTGGGCCGTTCCCATTCTGAATGTTGTCCTTGAAATTTGGCTCATGTAAAATGGCGGTAGGAGGTGCATGATTATTACCAACAAATAGTTACCCAAGTTCCCGCGCTTTTCGCCATTTTGAAACATATCATTTTCAGATAGAAACCAAAATTGAAATAGTAGCTTAATGTAGGTGTATCAACAATTATTTTTTTCCAACTCGTGAACAACTTGAATTAATAAAAGAAGATTAAATTATGCCTTTATTTCGTTTTAATATTTTGTATGAGGCTTTTAAATAACTTTATTTAAATCGATTTAATAATTTGATAGTGTTATGTAACTTAAAATTTACTTTTATCATTTCAACTGATTCAGTTAGACAAAATGCGAAAAAGGCCGTTTTTATTTTTTTATGAAAAACATTTTTGTGACACTTTTTGACAAAATATAAATTATATGCAAAACATGCGCACATTAAATTTCTCAGCTTTAAGATTTTTTTTTTCCCTCTTGTTCATTAAGATTACTTTCCTTTGTTTGTCGGGGTTACATACACTGAGAAAAAATTCTGTAAATGGCATCTAGAATCTAAATCGTGGCTCTAGAAAAAATAGTTCCATGTCATCCTTATAAATTCTAGTACCCACTAAAAGCGAGTTCTAAAAACCCCTATTAAAATTCTAGAGAGTTTACCTACATTATCGAGGGCAACGTTATTTAAAAATATTTGCAAATAAATGAGAATACAAGAGGCGTTTTTCAGCAACTATAATCTTGATTTATTACCCAATTCTAGAAAACTCCAGCGAGAATTTCTCGCAATACAAAAGATTCAGAATATTCAGAATATTATTTCACCAGCTAGAAATGTGTAGACTAGAAATTCTCGATCATTTCGTCTATTCGGTTTATTGGCGTGCCTCAGGCGCATAGCTCGGAAATCTATATTTCTAGTTTCGGGATTTATAAAATGATCACTTATTCATTCTAGATGAAGGCGGTATATTTTTTTTCTCGGTGTACTTATTACTGTTTTACGCCTGTTCTTTGGTTTAGACAAACATGTCAGAAAAAAGTTTTTCTCTCAGAGTGATTTCAAACTGCAGTAGAACCTCGCTTATCCGAGGTAATGTGAACCGAGAGCCGAGAGTACCTTGGATAATCGGAAACTCGGGTGAAATGGACTCTGCTGTAAATCGAGGGGAAACATACGGTAAAATTTAAGATAAATGAAAACGTAACCAATGAAGTAAAAGATTACATCTATCACATATTTAAATGTAATCAGTTAAAAATGCAGTACAATATATTCATATATATAAATTATAAAAAACAGTACTGTATAGTCAAATTCGTCAAAGATTTTCAAAAGCCACGCCTCCACCGGGACGTGGCATTTCTGGGACTACCGCGGTTAACCCAGAACTCGATTAATCGAGGCTCGGATAACCGCGACTCTACTGTGTATTTAAAATAGTCCATGATTTATTCATACAACTTTTACAAATAGAAAATCAATTTACTATATTTCCAGTGTCATTAATTGAAAAAAAAATATCATTATACATATATAAAGCAACAGTTACTTGCCAAAAAAAAAACATTTTATTGTTCCGTACCAGTTACCGCAAACAGTAGTTAAAATTTGAATATGCATAAATAATAAGCAAGCAAACAAATTTTTCTTCTTATTTATTATTATTATTATTATTATTTTATGTAGATAAAAGTCGGTTAGGTGTTTTCAATCCATCAAAAATACGCATAAGAAAATGTAAAAAGTTAACATTTTAGTTAATTAATAATCAAATATTTTTTTTGACGTGCTTATTCTTAGATTAATTTTTAAAATATCTCAAACTCTTTTCAGATACCAAGTACATATTTTAAGCAGTACACAGCTTGAAATTTGTTTTCATACAGAATAAAAATTGAACTTTTTTAAAAAGCCCTAAAACATCATACAAATTTTGCGTTATAACACATAACAACGACTTTTTTTCACGTATTCTGTACGTTATTCTGCACACTATTTGATAAAACACTTAATGTAGGTTTCAAATCTTTGAAATTATTTTAAATTTCTAACTATTTAAAAACTGTAATATATAAAAAATAAAATGCTTCAAATGTTTTTATAAATTTATTTTCCAATTTTATGTTGCAAGAGGTTAGAATTAGTGAGAGTTTAGGTTGTTGTATAGGTTGTTATAGTTTTCTCGTTAAGTTTTAATTTTTCTTGCTTATTTTTATTTCATTTTATTCTTTTTTGCAGTAACTATTATCTTCATTTTAACTTTTTACTTTGTTACTAAATGATCTTACAGAGATTTGGGGAAAAAATGTCGCCCGAGAAACTTGTTTAACTTGCTCTATTCATCTTAAGCCGTGGTGGCTTTTGCTCCTTCTTCTTCTTCTAGTTATTACTATTCCGTTATTCTTTATTATGTTTGCTATACATGGTCGCATGATTTCATCCACCACTGTTTCAGAAACAATTCATATTAACTTTTTAAATATATTTTGCTTTATATAAGGTTTCGTTTTCATATGTGATTCTTTATTCATTTATTCTCGTCGTCCTTCATAGTGTTTGATAATTGTTATGATGAATTATTATTATTATCATGTATAAAGTAGTAGGTATAAAATGTAAATCGTTAAGCAGGAATTTTATACTTGGGAGTAATAAATAGGTAACGATATATAACGATAGACACTTATAACTATGTTTATGATAGATAATTAATTACAATTTATATCTATCACATTACACAATATATAAATAATTCGAAAAAACTTTTTATCTCTTAATTTTGTTGCCGATTACTTTCGCCAGGCCATCTTAATTATAAGTTTTTGATTGAAATAATGTATAAATAACGTTGGTGAAATTAGATTTTTGAGTTTCCGATGTTATTTAAATGTAATGAAATATTGGTACAATGCAATAATAAATGTATTTAACAGAGAGAAATAATAATTCGGTTTCCAAATTACCTTTCAATACTTTTGATCAGCTTTACAAAACATATATTAAATTGTTTCTTGAAGAAAACAAAGGTAATATTTTCAAAAATAACCTAAGTGGGTCCAATTAATGTGGTCCAGTAATGTGGAAAATACGTATAGCAGAAAAAAAGAAAAGAAAAGACAACTTTCAAATTTATCCTTGTATTTAACACCTATATTTACGTTGTTTCCAAATAATACTGTAAATTAATTCCTGAAAAACACAAAACTAATACAAATTTTCTTCAATATCGTATTAATATGATGAAGTATTTTGCTCTTACTTTAGAAACTATATATGTAGTAGAAAAACCAATAAGACTATTTACAAACGTATCTTTTAAAGATTTCCAGCTCAACTATACATACATCAGAAATCAACTATATATACATTATTTACAAAAAAAAAAAAAAAAAAAAAAAAAAAAAAACATTAAATTGATCATTGGAGATGAAGAGCAGGGAGGTAAGTGATACAAATTTTCTACAGAATCTCCTCCGTTAAACCAGTTCTTGTTTACCTGGCATGACCCAGAAAAACAAGCTTCTTTTCTCTCTCTTACTTAACAGATGGAAATCTTGCTCTTGAAAATACTGATGAGTATCAGAAAACTAATTAAAGCGTCTACATAACATTTCAGTGTCACTGAGATACGTCATTTTCATTTTATTTTATGGAGCTTTTTGGACACCTGGTGTTTGAATTATGCATTTCATTAAACAACAACGTAATGTGAAACATTACATTTTAATGAAAAATAATGAAAAAATTTTTGGTTCAAGATAACTTATTTGTTTTGAAATAAAACTATTTTGATTTTTTATAAAACACAATCACTAGATATATTCGTTCATTAAGGTAAAAAAATATATTTATTTAAAAATTACCTTAGTTGAGAAATTTTAACGGTGAAGATCACATATGATAATCATATGGTTTATCTTCAAACGTATGTAATTATGTTTTTCATCTCATGTTGTGATAATTTTTATTTTAGTCTGTTGTAAAAATTATGCAGTGAAAACAATATTACAACTCTTTACCAAAAGAAAGTTTTAAAAGAAAAAACAAATGTTGTTGTTATTATTATTGTTATTATTATTATTATTATTATATGAAGATATTATTTCACTTCTGTGTCTGTGCAAATTTATTTATAACGTCACAAACAAATAAAGAAAGTTTTCTTAATTTTGTTCTTCTTCCTCAATTACTAGTGTGATAGTTCCAGTGTTGAAAAATATGTATGCAAAATTACTTCACTAATTGCGAATACAATGTTAGAAATATATAAGAAACATTTATTCATAGCATATATTTTTTGAAATTATTTATCAAACCATTTTTTAAAAAGTTTTATTTTATGAACAACTTACTCCCAATTTGTAAGAATTAAAATTTAAATTATTATTTTATTTATTTATTCGCAAGCGCAACTAATTAAGAGATTTGTATGAGTGTGTCTGTGTGTGTATATTGCATTTTTAATCCGGCTTTATCACTTTAAAAAATTTTTTCTTTTTCTTTGTTTGTTTTAGTTTTGATTACAAATACAAAAATAGTTCAGGTGAGAAATCTTTGAAGCGTTTAAGAAGAATGTTAATAAATAAGGTTTTATATTTAGTAAATGATTAAATCAAATTAAACATGGAGGTGTAAATTGGAGTTTTCCGCTTCATTAATTACAGCTAGAAAATTTTGTTGAAAGTATACAATTATGCGTAATATAAAATTAAGAAATAAATTATAAATTAAAGAATATCGTTATTAAGAATTATTTTGTTAAAAAACTGTAATGAAATCGATTCATATCAATATGAAAAGGAAAATGGTAAATAAAAGCAGTGTAATAACAAATAGATTTTAATTATTGAAACACCTTTTTTTATGATAATTTTTCTTGTTATTATATATTTCCCACAATTGAAATGTTGCTCTTCAATCGAAATTATCAGAGCAACTAAGATCGATTATAATTATTTTTTTAATTTATCTTTTTCATAAAATTATTAATTTTGCTTTTTTATATATATAAAAAAAAAAAATGGCATTCTTAGAATGCAGTGCCAATTTTTAATAGATTAATCTATAAAATAATCGACAGTAAAACGTTTTCGATTTTTCTTTTTTGAACTCCACTTTATATTAAATTCAAAATTATAATGTTGCTTTTTGAAAATAATTATCTTAAATACAAATAGTTATTTTTGGATTACACATACACAGCTTTACTGCCAGATAAAATAATAATATGTATAAACTTACAAAAATACACTGAAATGCAAGAGTTAATTTTTTTTTACAATATTACGACATCAAAATTTTCATAAATGATAATTAATAATAATTTACAGACGAAAGATATATAAAATTTAAATTAGTATTGTATTTCTTTTTTTTTTTTTTCCGAACATACATATGAAAGGAAAGTATTGTAATCATGACAAAAATTCGACTAAGATTTTGGTGCATTTATACATTTTTAGGTACCCTGAGTTCATTTTCGCTGTTTTCGTGATAACTGATGATGTACGTATATGATATGGGGTATTTGTAGGTATATGTATGCGTGTGAGTGAATATGATAGCGTCTGAACACTTTATTCGAATGAGGTACGCATGTTATTGTAGGTACGTATGTTATTGTAGGTTATCGTAGCACGAACTATATAGATTTTGGTGAATCTAACACTTATAGGTTTTTACAGTATACAATTTGTAAAACTGTATAAATTTTGATGAATCTAGCACTTATAGTTTTTTTTTTTTTTTTTTTTTTTAACATTATGGCCTAAGGGCTGAAATTATTTAAAGTGCGATAGTGTCAAAATACCTTATCTGATTGAGCTGAAAATTTATGTACATGTTATAGGTCACCGTCGTACGAACTGTATACATTTTGGTGAATATATCACTTAGATTTTTTTTTTATATACAGGCACAACGAAAAATTCTTTATCATTATAATATATAGATATAAATTATTTAAGGAGCTATAGATAACATCTTATTCAATTCAGCTGATGGATTTCTGATTTTGCATACTTTAATTTATTTAAACAATCGTTAATCACTTAATATACGGAAAGTCGAGTGGAGTTACTCCATATTTTCTTTTTCGTAATATCTGATATAACTTTTTTTTTTTTTTTTTTTTTTTTTTTTTAGATAACGATTAAAAAATAAAAAATAAATAAAAAGTAAAATATTTAAATTATATTCAAGTACATTTTATGTTATTTTTGTCTCTATGCTTTTTATTTTACATATTTTATTTAAATATTGCATCAATTTTCAAGTACTATATGTATAGCCTTTCTTTGAATGCCTGTTTTTATATTACATATTTAGAAAATGAAAGCAAGAACTGACATTTAAAGGGAACTAAAATCACATGCATTACAAACGTGTAAGGAATTGTGCATGCTACATACAGCAAAATGAAATTAGAGATCGCGCCAGCTGACATAGAAAATTCTAGGCGCGCAGAAGCAAATTTTCATTGTGCGCAGCGAATGCACATCTTAGGTAAAATATGTTTGTCAAAATAAGTCTTGAAACTTTAAAAGAAATACGATAGTATTCGATATTATAACATTTTGAATTTTTACTATAAAAACTTTATAAGAAATATTAATGCTGAAAATAAAAATAATGATATATTAAATTTTATCTTGTATTTTTTTCCCCTTAAACTGAAATAGTTTATATGTTATTATTATGCCGAATTATAATTTAAAAAGGTTAATTGTTATTTTTAAAATTTCACAATTAAGTACAGATAAAGTATTCTAATTCAAAAGTTATTAATAAACTAAAACGTTTAATGAACTTGAAAAATGTCATAATATGCATTTTACGTTTTATACTAAAACATTTATATATGATTTAAATTTAAATAAAATTATGCTGTAAAATAGAACAAACATTTCTTTTTTAATGTAAATCAATATACAAAATTAAATGTTTTTTGCTTTTCAAATACATTTTCTCATCCAACGGTAAATGCTGTGAATAAGATGCGATGTATATAAAAGTTTTTTTTTTTTTTTTTTTTTTTTTTTTTTTTAAGCATGTTACAATACTTTAAATTGACAATTAGCTTTGATTAAAAATAAGATATCAAATATTATAAATAATGTTTGATAAATAACAATAATATTATTGTAGATATTAAACAATATTATTGCAAAAATTAAAATTAATATAAAAATATTAATAACGTCACAAAAATGTTGAACAGCAATCAATTTGCTAGGCAATTTGCACTTAGTTTAGTTTTTAACGTAGTGTTAAAAAAAAATGAATTTAAACTGATAACTTTGTATGTCAGACAAACTACTGTATTAGACATATTTATTATCAGACATCATTAGGTCGTTTATTATACAGAGCACTGGTAAGAAATAAAAACTAAAAATTTAACAGATTTTTACAGCAAAACATAATTGAAAAGATTTATTTGTGTAATGATTATTATTCTGTTTTTTTTATTTATTGTCATCAAAGAAATGAATTATTTGAAAAGATTTCCTCGATTGCATAGCATATGCAACCCCCCCCCCCTTTTTTTTTTTTTAAACATTTTCCAATAAAGTTTTTAAAAAAGTATAACTTCGGTTTGTCTGTCTGTCTGTTCACACGCTAAGTGCCGTATATATTCATAGAATTCCTGCAACTTATATATATTATTCAAGTCTGCTGTATGCTCTTCTCTATTAAAATTAAAGTAAATACCACCAGGGGTTTGGATACAGAGACACCTGAAAGTATTCCAAAGTATTGCATTCTATGAGAGGTATTTCTACAAAACACATTTTAATACCTTTATTTTGCATAAATCATAATGAAATTGGCATTACCTTTTCATATGCTAAAAGAAAAGCTTTCTATAGAATATGGTATGTTTAACGTTAATATTTACTGGGTCACACAAAAGTATTCAGTTACATTAACGGCTGTAACCGAAAGTTACTAGAATTGCATTTTCGATTTTATTAAGTGTTTGTATCATTTCCCAACAATGTTCAAGAATGAGTATGCATTCAATTAATCTACCTTTCTGTCTTTTTGTCTTTCTATATGCCCGTTCTTTGATCACATAGGCAAAATATATTAACATTTAAAGGATGCAAACAGTACATGTTAATAATTTATGCAAACCACGTGACTATCCTTTCTTGTTTTTTATAACTGCACTTTTGCTCTTATATTTTTTAAGATAATCCAGAATATATTGATGGTCATTTTTGTGAAAGTTTGCTAAAACAATTAGATGAACACACTTTTTTTTAATACTTGTTTATGGATAATATGTTTTATCAAATAATTTATTTTAAAAAAGAAATTTTTTGAGACTTCAAGTTAGTAGATATTTTATTATTTTTTATATATATTTTTTTTTATTTCCTTAACCTTAAATCTCTTTTTTACTGTTTTTTTTTTTTTTTTTTTTTTTTTTTTTTTTTTTTAATCATCATAAGGTAATCCGGCGCAATTTATTGAAATAAAAAACCCTCTGCATAAAATTATAGTAGCAACAAAATAAGAAAAGCAAGTACATATATTTTTTTATTCTTATTTAATATAAATATATTTAATTTTTTATGACTCATATTTATTGAATATTTAGTGACTTATTACATTATTTTTTCCAATTAATTCATAATAATTAAAAAAATACAATTTAGAAAGAAATTTGGGATTTTATAAACGTTTTACGTTTCATAAAAGTTAGTATTTCTATTTCTTTAAGCGCACTTCTTCCTTTTAAAAAAAAACATAAAGTAATCCAACACTTTTCTTTTCTTTTCTTTCTTTCTTTCTTCTTCTTCTTCTTTTTTTTTTTTTTTTTTTTTTTTTTTTTAAGAACTGTCTAGTTTTATTCTTTTAATAAGCAAAAAAATTAAGCACTTTTTTTTTTTTTTTTTTTTTTTTTTTTAATTCTTAATCTTTTTTTTTTTTTTTTTTTTTTGGTATATAGACATTTATAATATTTTTTTTAATAAAATTATGTAATATTCTTCGCATACTGATGAGCTGTGAAGTAACAATGAATAAAGCAGAGTTTTGAAAATGTAGAATGAAAAAATACTTTTCAATTTATACGAAATATTTCATTTAGTATGTTTCCTCTACATTTGCTTCATTGGAAAAGAATAATCAGACGCAGTTGCTTTGTTACTTTTTTTAAGATAAACCTCATATTTACCATGCATACGTTTATCATGTATAATAAGTAATCATCGATATAAATAGTTGTTTTTTCTATGTGTGATAAACATATTTCCAAAGGAACTGAAATATAAATTCGTTGCATAAAATAATTCTCTTAAATAAAACTTAGAAGTTGAATTTTTTTTTAAAATTTCAGATATATATATATATATACAATTTATTGGTGTAATAGTAAAAACTATGTAACAATATAGCCTAAAAGGAAATTTTTAGCGTCATAAAATAGAGGAATAAGTACTTTTTTTTAAAGATATTATTTTAATTTACCTATATTTATCTATTTTTACAACGAGAAATTTTCTGTGTAACACTTTAATGTTATTTAATTTTTTTTCTTTGATAGATCAACGTATTATTAGAATGAAAGCCGCCTATTAATGTTTAATGTTATTTAAAACATACAATATTTATTATTTTTGTATTATACATAATATCCTCTTAATTTCAAATAAATAATCTTAATTTTATCCATTATTTCGTATCGGCAAGACTTGAGGTAATGCTTTACAATATATTTATCATATATTTTACAGTATATATTGAATATAATTTAAAACATGAATACTTCATAATGCTTTAGACTTCATAACACTTCATATGAATATTTCAGGATGTTTCAATACAATACTTAAAATTATTACTAACATATGTATATTTCTTAATGATGCATTTACAATATTAATGTAAAATGTTTTGTATAGTTTTTTCTGTTTTGTATTTTCATTTGTATATTTACATGTAAAAAATAAATAAGTAACACCACAAAAATTAGATTAAAATTTTAATCTAACATAATTCAATTTTTAATGATGAATTAATCTACTTTGAATTATTAACATATTTTTTTAACTCCTGTCAACACTCCTTAAATTAGTATTATTACTTTTATTATTATTATTATTTAATGCTATTCAAGTCGTATTAGAATATTTGCTGAGAAGCATTTCATTATTTGAAAACGATGTCATTATAATAAATCAATAACGAAAGCTCCTTTCGTATCTCTTTCAATCGATTTAAATGATAAAACATATATTTCATTCGACGTGTATTCCATTGAAAAATGAATCTGTAAAAGATAATTCATAATGCATTTTATCGTAACATAATCTTTTTTTCTGGTAATTCATTTGAACTCCATCTTTTACATTCATACAAGTTTATAAAATTGTTTATTATATTTATTTTATTTAATGTAAACTCTTTTATTTACAGTTATAAAAGAGGTTTATTGTTATTTAACGTATTTCATTGGTTGTTATAAAGAGAGATTACCTACTTAGTATTCAAATCCTTTTAAAATATAAAGTTACATCGCATCTTATGTTTGAAATTTTTAGACTTATAAATGTGTTTTTTGCCGTACAATAGAACTATTTGCAATATTTATTTTAAAAAAAAAAGCACCAGAGAACTGGCGTTTAAAAGTAATAATACGAAACTTTGTGTAAACACCATAAAATGTAATAACTCGTAACAATTGTTTTGGATCGAAAGAAGACACGACCCTTCGTCAAACGAACAAAGTAAGCAGGAGTGCTGCAAACAGAGCGGCATTGCGAGTTCTTGCATTATAAGGTGTTTGTATTATTATTTGCGGTAGTATAAAAAAAAATATATTATTATTATTATTAAGAAAAAATTATTTTTTCGAAAAGAATTGTTTACAGTTACAAAAGAGAAGGTTTATAAAAGAAGAGTGTATTCATTGGTTTGCATAGAAAAACAAACATTTAAACATTTTTTATGCAATATTTTTCAATATTTTTTCCTTGTTTTAATTCATTTTTAAACCTTGTTTCTTCTCTGCTCGGTAGATGGCAGTACTACTCCGAAATTTAACAAAAGAAATGTTTAAGAGAAAGACAAATGCAGATATTACACTTTAAATTTCTTAGTAGGCGCCAGCGTATTTTAATTTTTTGATGATGCACTCGAGCCTAGCTTTATTCATCTGATGGAGGTACGTGCTATTATTTTGACCTGAAACAACTGTTGAGATTTTTTGTAATTTATTTCTGCTTACTCAGAGTTATTTATTTATTAAAGTAATTATTACTCAAATTTAATCAAGTTAGTATACAGTCTTTCTTTTGCTTCCAAAGTAGTAGCACATGTTTTTTGCACCTGAAGAAGAAAGGCCACGTCCTTTCAAAACCGGTAGTGCTTTGATTAATTTTATGCTGTATTAAGAAGTTTTAAGTTTAATTATTTATTGTACACCATTTCTTCAATGTAGTATTGAAATATACAGATGTTTTAATCCAAAAATTGCTTGAAAAATAAAAATGCCTCTTCTTTTATTTATTATTTTATATATATACGATAAACTATGAGTCTAATAGCCATTTTGAGAAATAGTTTAGCAATTTTAAAAAGAAAATATGCAATTTATTGAACGTTAAAGGGTTAATTGTGTTTTGTATTTAATAAAATTAAATTCTCAATTTTAGAAGTTGTATTTATGAAAGCATATTAGGTACGATATATTTTAATAATTATTTATAGCATACATAAACTTAAAATTTTTCGACGAAAATCTCTTTTCAAACATACTTTAATTACTAACTTTAATTACTTAACTTTAATTACTAATGATTATGCAAATGGTTTTAATGAGAACCAATTATACCAGATATTAAACATTTGCGTAAATGAATATGCAATTAAAAAAAATCTATCTAAATAAAATTTAATCCCTCTTTAACATTTGAGAAATAATTTTTTACTACTATCAAGTATATTAAGCATTAGCGTTAATTAAATGTTAAATTTTCAGTTTTAAACGTTCATTAATTCTGTTTAAACCCTTCCATTGATTTATTCCGGCTGCGATGGAAAAAAAAAAAAAGTATATTCCATAACTTTTTATTTCGTTATTTAGATTTTAGGCAGCTTAATTTATTTATTATTACGTGCATATATATATACATATATATATATATATATATATATATATATATATATGAATGATAGTTATCTAATACAATTTAACCTTAATATTTATAAATTAATAGATACAAAACAATACCAACACAATAAAAATAGAACTGATTGTAACATATAGGTAAGACTGACACAAAAATGTTGCGATACAAATTCAGAACCAATAAGAGACAAAAACAATTTAAATTACATACGCCGACATGAATGATAATAATAATAAAAGGACCATTAAACTTAATGACGGAGAAAGTAAATAAAGGACCACAGAAATGATAATTGGATAAAAATGCTTAAAAATTGAAGTATGAACTCGTCAGGGGGCATGTACTTCATACATCTGAGAGAGCTGCATCGATTTCGTAAAACAATATAGCTAATCCTAGCAATTTATATTGTTTCAGCCCCGATCGAGGCAGCAAAACCATTTTGAATGAAAATTAAATAGTTTCTTAATTCAAATCATCAAGGAATACAGAGAGAAAACAAGAAAAAAGCAGAGTAGCCACATGTAAAACTTGTACACAAACTAGAGAATATGAAGATGCCAACAAGTTAATGAAATAAAAGCATTGCAAACAACGATTAATCGATAAAGAATGTATACACTGTGATATTCATTTTGATTGTCATCAATGATAATAGTAATTTATTTTATTTTGAAAATGTATAAAAGCAGAAGCATTTATTTATTTATTTATTTATTTATTTTTGAAAATACCTTTCAAAATTTCAGTTAATTTGGCAGTTGTTCTTGAATTATCTTTATTTTAAGAACTTAACATAAATCCTTATATATGACATGGCACTATTTTAAAGATTATACATTTCGAAGCCGATACAACATTTCGTAGATTTTGAAAATCCCATAATTCAACTGTCTGTCTTACAACAATTATTTTCATTAATTTCCTTTAAACAACAAACAATCTGTAATAAATTAACCGAAATACGAAAATGTTAGAATAATCTCTCAGTATATATGCGTAATACTTTCGAACGCTAATTAATAATTTAGCATTCTAGAAGCGCACTTAATCCATCGTAACATTTAAGAATGAAATTATAAAAATTTATGAAAATTTCGAAGAACTTAATCCATGCAATTAAATATAAATATTCTTAATAACCAGTTTAAAATCCTAATTTGTTCTTCACTGTTTTCTAGAATTATGGTACTAATCTTCAAATACATGTATTATATGTTATTTTAAGTCCAAACATAGAACTATGCATTGTGATTTCTTTCATTAATAATAATTTTTTCGTTACAAGAATGTACAGAATAACACAAGGACAGTGCTTATTACTTCTAACTCTTTATATTTAAATGAGTAGTTTTTACCTTCTACTTACATGCAATAGAAAAAGTATTGAATTTGTAAAAAGTTTCGTCTCCACGTTTTTGATAGGTAAACTTTTTACGCAGAATACGATTTGAGCATATTAAGAACATGTCAGATGATTGTCTGTGTGTTTGTGTGTGTGTGAAAAACATTTTGTGGCAGCTCTATTTGACGAACTAATGCACAAAATTTCGTATAAATTTACATGTATTTATCCCTTCCATAAATTAGTGCTTATCAATTTTTGTGCAAATCGCCTATTAGATGGCGTTGCCTATCATGATTTTTAATGAAACAGTATTGGACAAAATTATATATATATGTGCACCATAAGAATTAATTTTAATCAATCAGTGCGAAATTCAAGTGAAATAATTATAATAGTAATAGTTATCCGGGCTAAAAAGTTTGTATATGAAAAAGCGTCGCTTCCCTTTCTTTGATAAAGTAGCCCCTGGGAAGTGTGAATTTTCAATACCTAAAGAATTCCTCACTACATCTAAAATGAATGTTTGAACCATGTATATGTGACAAATTAGAACATTTTTTAAACAAACAAAATTACCTAAAAATACATTATATATATGGCCTGCCAGTCGCATTGTTTTCTTTTTACATTTAGTGTTGCATTTCTCTGAGATGAAATTCTTCTGAGAACATCATAAAATTAATTTTAATAAATACTATGTAGTGCCTGAATTTCTATACGAAAATACAGAAGAAAAATTTGTCTTGCCATAACATAAAAGTTTTCGATCGTTCTCGCTTTTTTTTTTTTTTTTAAATCCATGGGAAATTTATTCAGTTTCCTCGCTTATAAATGAAGCATTTTCATATGTTAAGTTTACATTTGTATCACTAACAAGCAATTAAATTTAAAATATACAATTAAGGCTGCGTTTTGGTATAAATTAGTTTTTAAAAATTATCATCACTGTTTTGAAAAATAAAATAAATTAATAAATAATAACTCATTCATATTAATTTTTATCCCTACACACACACACACAAGAAAAAAAAAAACATATAAATTGTTTGAAAAAAAAATGTAATATCTTTATCCGTGCAAAGAAAAAAAAAAAAGTTTGCATGTAAAATTTTATTATTGTTTCATTTTACAATTGCTCTCATTTTGATCCTTATTATTATTATTCTTCTTCTTATTATTATTATTACGATAAATTTTTCTTCTTAATTCAAATTTTAAATTCAAATTTCAATTCTTTTTAATTTTTCTTTTAAATTTTCTTTTTTAATTCTTTTTAATTAAATACTTTCACCATTTTAATTAAAATATGCTATATTAATTATGACTTAAAGATCATATTTCGTTAAAATAATTTTCATTTTAAAATATTTTTAATAATTAATAATAATATTTTTGGGGTAAATCAAAATAGGTTTATTTGGAAATATCGACCGTTACGTGGACGAATGCGGACTAGTTTTGATTATTATTATTATTATTATTATTATTTATTTATTTATTTATATATTTACTTATATATAACTCACGAAGGAATTTTAATTTTGTTAATTTTCTAATTCAGATAAAGTTTTCTACGTAAATCTATGCAAGTGAATCATACATAAATAAATTATATTATTAAATTTTTAATCGAATTAAATTTTAATATTCTATTTATTTTTGGACACAAATTCTCCCAATGAATAAAGTGACTGTATAATTGTTCCTTAACCTCAAAAACATAACTTCTAATATGAAATATAAATTTAAAATTAAAAACTTGACAGTAGTTTTTAAGCATATAATATAAATTTATAATAGTTTATAACCTTAGCATTCTTTCTTCTGAATGTTTTAAACCTTTACGTTTTATATGTACAATATATATATATATATATATATATATATACATAAATATTTATTTATTTATTTAAATCACAGAAGCGAAACATATTGCATATGTATGCATTTTTCTACTAATATATATATATATATAAATTTTTTATTATTATTATTTTACTCTATCACCATTTACGTGATTAACTGTATCGTCCTTTAAAAAAGACAAAAAAAAAAAAAAAAAAAAAAAAACGAATTTTAATATTTTTTATTAATTTTCTCAAAACTTTTTATTTGAATTATTCAGCAAATATATATATATATAGCAGCGAAAATCGAATCTTTTACCTTAAATATCTTTTTGAGCAAGCATCATTTTCTATCTGTTATCACAGATCGTCATTACAACTTTAAATTTATGATACGACACTTCGGCAATTACCTACAAACTAATTAACACAACAACTGATATTACTTTTAAAATATGAATATTTGAGGTTATTATTGAACTTAAAAAAAAAAAAAAAAAAAAAAAGAACTTGCAGAATTTTATAAAATTCACTGATGATCTTTGAAAACTGCACCTAAACTGATTATCTAAAATGACTTTTCGTTAAATTAGTATGGAAAATTGATAATTAACACATATTTTTTAATAATAAATAGTACATTTAAAAAAAAATAAAAAAAAATAAAGTTAATCAATTACTTTTTCAAAAAGTGATTATTTCGTTTATTTATTTATTTTTTCACACAAATATACAAATTTTATAACACTTATTTTATTTTATTTCTTTATTTTTAATAATTTAATGCATTGATTTGAGTATTTTCTTCTTTTTAATTACTGATTATTTGAATGTTTTCTAATAAATAATCAATCAATTGTTTATTTATTGATAGACACTGCCAATTTGCGGGCAGGAGGTTCACACCAAATACTTTTGTAATCAATAATTAATTTAATCATACAGCCAATGTATAAAATATAAACTTACCCCACCACGAACTCAGAAACACACACTGAATTAGCCCATACGTCGAGAGGAAGAAAAGTATCAAAGTCCAAAAAATTCAGTCCCGGATCAACTAAAATATCAAAGTCATCTCACGAAACGAAGAACCCCGAGATTATTTCAGCTTCACACCACAAGATCTGAACTAAGACTGAGCTTCCAGAATACTTGTTGCTCCTGTTTGAGACAGGAGATCCTCTGGGGGAACGAACCACAGAGGGGTCTCAAACTCACCAATGACGAAGAGAAGTAGGTGGTACCTAAAAAAGCACCTTCTTGATATCCCCCTCTCCTTCATCCCCTGTACCAGAACGGTAACTGTGGCGTAATAGTAATGGAAGATGATGGGAAAATGTAATAGTATTGATGAGGATGAAATGATTCTCACGGTTCTTGGCCAAGCCAGACGCTATAACGGGACTTCCTGATAAATTCAGGTGTTGCCCAATATAGAAATGCAGTGCTGCTAACTGTGGTCCCCAAACGGTGCTATTTGAGATTAGGTTTCAGGGTTTGCAAAACATCGTCTGGCCCTGTTCAATGGCAAGGACACAGGTGGTTTCTGCAAAATTCCACTAGATTCTGGATAAAGCTGAGAAAATATCATGATATCGAGAACAGCTGAATTTCTTGATGCATAAATTAATTTCCTGACATACATTAAGTAAAAGTGGAAATTTTCCATAGCATATATTTAGTAAAAGCATTGAAGTAGAAATCGTAATTCATTGTGAAGTATATCCCAATGCTAATTATTAAAACCCATACGTTATTAAAAGTTTTAGGTTTGCATTAAGTTTACAAACTTGGAGTATACTTTTTTAGTATAATACAAAATTGAGAACAAGATCAAATGATTATTTCCAGCCAATCACTGATAGGATATACAATATTTTGTGAAGGTTAGAATAAACGAACAAAATGAGACTCATATGCCAATTAAATTAGTAAAAATTTATTTTGTTTAAAAATTCGCATTAAATTACAATATTTCTTTATATAAACTTTACTTTTCTGTGTTAATTAAAAGAGATATAATATAAGAAATCATTAAATGCCATACGAATGCTAAAAACCGTGATATATATTAAAAATCTTACCTGTAAAAACAGCATACGAATATAATCAATATTTTAAATAAACGTGAACTTATTTTGATTTTGTTTTTGTTTTTTTAATGTGCAGGACTTCACGCATGAAATTCAGTCTAAAATAATGTTTATACAAAATTTCAACCATTAAATTTTATTTGTGTAACGACAATTTACAATTTATATTATTTTTCTCAAGCCAACAATGATGCGAGTAATAAATGCAAATAAAATGCATTTTATCTTAAGTCTAAATATATATATATATATATATTTGTTAAAGGAATGTTTTAAATTAATTTAAAGAATAAATAATAATATGTAGAAATTCTAATTACTTACATCTTACAGAATATATTTTTTTAATTAAATGCATTTGTAATTTATGACACAAAAGATAAAAATTAAATGTAAAAATTAAACGCCCAAAAATCTGTCTCAAACGATGGTTTTGAAAAAGAAATACTCAAAAAAGATATTCCTTCAAAATAATACAGTAAAACAAAACAGGCTGATTTTTAAATTTAAAAAATTTAGAAAATGCTAAACAATTTAAATGCTAAACACAACCTATTAAAAAGTATAATTTCTGTTGAAGAAAAGTGAAAAATGAAATTTCAAAAAAACTCAAAAAATATCTTTTAAGAAAAATATCAAAACCTCTTTTATCTGAAATATAAATTTATGTTAAAATTTGCAATTTCTTCTTCTCCAAGAAAATAAGAAAGAGGAATAAACTACTGTAAATTAAATTTTATCTTTTCAACATTGCAATAATACATACAAGAGGAGAATTTAAACTTAGGATGCGCATCACAAAAGTTTCTCTTTCTACTCTAATAAAATAAAAAAATAATAATAATAATTCCGCATAAAAAAGTACTGAAAAATATAAGAAACCGCGTTATTTATTATTAATAGTCACCATCAGAAGCAATTACAGGAAAACATTCATTTATGTATAAAGTCACACAAATAAAAAGACAATTTAAATTTTTTAGAATAAAATGAATTGAATGTGAAAAATATATATACTAATACATTGCTGTTAGATATTTTTAAAAGAATAATTTAAAGCGATTTTATCACTCTTCTTGGCTAACGTTCTAAAATTTAACGTCTGAAAATTGTCACATACAAAATGTACCTCTGATCTCTAATTCAAATTTTATTTACTGAAGTCTCATTCAATTTATTAATTCTTGCGGGAACATTAATGTAAAAATAATTCATGTGGATTTTTTATTTATTTATTTATTTATTTTTATTTTTGTTTATTTATTTATTTTATTTATCTTATTTTATTTTATTTTATTTATTTATTTATTTTTAGTTTTGTTTATTTATTTATTTTATTTATATTATTTTATTTTATTTATTTATTTATTTTTATTTTTATTTTATTTTATTATTTATTTTTATTTTATTTATTTATTTATTTATTTTTATTTATTTATTTATTTTATTTATTTTTTTTTTTTTTTTGGGGGGGGGGGGCGTTATAATTCCCTTGGCGAGCGTTACTTTTCAGTTTTAGCTGTTGCATAATTTCTTAAATAACTACGCATGAACCATTCTGAATTAATTTCTGTTGAATGCTCGTTATATAAGCGTGTGAGTGTATCTATAATATCGTTGCTTATTTAATGTTGTTCATTTATAAAAGAAACAAGAAGAATTTTTGATTATTGATTCCAATGTAAAAGCTCGAATCAGGGCTTTATCTAAAAAACATTACTCGAAATACTAAAATGGGGTCAATTGGACCTTTTTGGAATATCTTGCAGTTTTCTAATACTTTCCATGAAAGTTGAAAAGAGTTTATGGCTTAAGTTTGTCTGTTTGTCCGTGCTCTAACTCCTGTAAATATCGATATAATTTCTTGCAACTGATATATAATATTCGATTTCACTATCGGATGTTCACTATTGCAAATGGAGCAAATACCACTACTATAGTTTGTGTACAGGGACAACCCGAAAGTATTCCATAGCATCGTGTTCATGTGATGTATTTCTATAAACCATATTTTAATACCTTTACTTTGCACAAATTTTAATGAAATTGAAATACGTTATTCATATGCACCAAAAAGAAAATCATTACATATATTATAATTAGCATCAAAATTTACAGGGCCGAGTAAAAATTTTCATATATATATTAAGGGCTATAAAAGGAAATATCTGGAATTGCATTTTCCTTTTAAATAAGCATTTTCACACTTTCTAACAAAATTTGAGAGTGAATATCATTTGAGTTAGTTCATCTGTTTGTCTGACAGTCCATCTGTCTGTCTGTTCACCTTCAACGTACGCAAATATTTCCAGCATTTTTTAAAATATGTTATTTGAGTTTACTAAGGAGTGTTCTTTATTTAAAATGGCATTAATAGGCGCAGTACAATTGGTTTGTGTACAGGGACACCCCAAAAAATTGCAATGCCTTGAGTTTTAGCCGAGACATTTTTATAAGTCACAATGAAATAATTTTCTACTGTAAAAATCATAATGAAATTGACATTTATATGCTAATATAATATTTTGTTTAGAACATTATATGTTTAGTATTCGGCTTTACACGATGACACTAAAATATTCAGATTCATTAAGGGCTACAAATTGTTGGAAATTGCTGGAATTACCTTTCCGTTTGTGTTAAGCATTTTTAACACTTTCCAGCAATGCAATAAGTAACGACTATGCAATAAGTACGATGCAATAAGTACGTACAGTGGTAAAGTGTCAATCGGTACGAACTGCATAATTTTCATTCTTTTTTTTTTTTTTTTTTTTAGTTTAAAAATTCACGTTAATTTTTTTTTTTTTTTTTTTTTCAAAAAAATTCTTCGCTAAAGGTCTCTATCATAATCTGACAGCTAACATTTAAAAAATTCTATGATTATTATTTGTCGGAATCATTCTGTATGGAATCACATGGATGTATAAGTGTGTTCTAGAAAAAAAAAATAAAAGGACACAAAGTTTTTTATACGTGGAAAAAATGTACGAAGTTTATGTGCAAAACCAATCTTCATCTGTTAATTTAGGCCTTGTTTGCCACAGTTTTATTTATTTATATTTACTTTCTAATATATTCAACAGAAAAAAATTTTAAATTTGTAAAAATTTTCGACTTCCAATTTTCGGATGATTTATACATTTTGAGAGATCTAGAACAAGAATTGACCATTTTTAGAAAATACTTTGTCTGTTTGTCTTTCTGTTTGTTAGCCTATGCGTCTGTATGTCAGCCTGTCTCTGCGCGTGTTGCAAAAATTTTGTGTTAACTGTATCTTGGGATCTATACCACAGAATTTCATATAAAATTCGATATAGTATAAATTTTGACAAAAATTAGTGACTATCAATTCTTGGTACAAATCGCTCCACAGGTGGTACTGCTATAGTGCGATTTCTCCTATTTTAAGGAAGGTTATAACTCAGATTCTGTTGTGTATAATAGAACATAACTTGATGCATGAGAAGGACATTATGCAACATTTCGCCCTTTCAATTTAGGTGTGTATCGGGCTATAGGTGCCTCTGTTATGCCGCAACTTTCTCCGTTAACAGGAAAACTATATCTCACATTCTATTGCATATAATTGCACAAAACTTGATATATAAGAGTACTATTACGAAACACTATATCTATTCAATTTCGGTGCAGGTGTGATTGTAATTGACGCTGCTGTACTGCCTATTCACTTTACCCCATGTACAGAAAGACTAATCTCAACTTCTATGGCATATAGATGCACCAAACTTGATTTGTAAGATAGATAACCATTGTGAAACGAATGGCTACATCTAAGCATCTGTTCATTAAAACTGCACCAAAATTTGTATGTAAAATCTTTATTGTGAGAAGCTATGATAACCATTTGTACAGTAAGTGACACTGTCAAATAGAATGATATAGAAGAAAGTTTTGTAATGGCCACAACGTCATAGTTCACTTAAATTTTGTGCTAATTTACATATTCGTTATACTGTATCAAAAAAAATTTTTCTTTGTAAAGTATGTTGATTTCCTGTATTATATCAACATTTATCTTTTGATAGGTTTTCTGGCTAACCTTTTGATTGTTATGGATTGTTAAGAAATTAGATTCAAAATGGTCTTACTTCAGACATTTAAATGATGTTTTAACCTTAAAGCTAATAAAATATAAGAAAATTGTGAGATAAAAAAAAAAAATACTTATTTTATTTTATTTTATTTTATTTTATATTTTTTTACTAGTTCTTTTATATATACAAAATGATAGATATCATAATAAATTTTAACATTAAAATTTTAGCATTTAATAGATATATGTTAATACCAACACCACAAAAATAAAACCGATTGTAACACAGTATAAAAACTAGCACAGAAATGTTGCGATTCATATTTAGATCCAATAAGAGACAAACTAATTTAAATTACTTACGCCCACATGAGTAAAAAGGACCATTAAACCTATTGACGGAGAAAATTGATGAAAGATCTCATTAAATGTATTAAAAGGGATTCAGGAATTAAGAATTCAGTTAAAAAGTAAGAAAAAAAAGGACCACAGGAATAATAATTCGATTAAAAAATGCATAAAAATAGAAGTATTATCTCATCAGGGAGCATGTACTTCTTTAAGCAGAGAAAAACCACAAGATTTTTCAAAACAATATAGCTAACAATAGCAAAAATATTGTTCATGCTCCAATCTTGCAACAAAACCATTTTGAATGAGAAATGAAATAAAATATTAAATCAAACCATAAAGGAAACCAGAGAGAAAAACGGAAAAAACATTAGAGTAACCACATGTCAAACTATCACACAATACGGAGAGTAACATGTTGCCATCATAACAATGAAATTAAAAATAAATTCCTTGCAATATATATGAATAAAATAAAGTTTTTTAGTAATATATTTAAAAAAAAAAAAAAAAAAAAAAAATTACAAGTAGCATGTGACAGTAAGACAATTCAAATTTCACCATTTTTTTGCAAGAATACCAAGAAATACTTTTTTTTCTACAGCATACGATACATATAGTTTAAAGCGTGACTTTTACATTCCTTTGCAATAAATCAACAGTTATTTTATACTATTATTAAGTTTTGTCATTTATTTTAAAGAAATTTAAACATGTGTGAATTTCTTACGAAATAGTTCATATGAAAACTCTTAATATCGAATGTTTAGGATTTTGCTGAAAAATGCAAATTATTAAGATGTTTAATACTAATAATTTAAAAAAAAAAACCATAAACATACTGTGGTAGCATAGAAATATCGATCTACTCATTGTCTATTGCTTTTTTTTTTTTTTTTTTTAAGAGACAAGAGGTTATCAGGAAGTTACCATGTTTTTATATCAATTTTCGATGTATCAATAAACAAACAAAGTATTTTAAAATATATTTGTCTGTATCTATTTTCTTATTTACATTCTTCATGCAAAAAAATAACATACGAAAGCATAAAAGAAAGGTGTTCAAAATATTTCAGTTGAACATGACATGATGTTCGTACGAACATTTTCCATAATTCCATAAAACACATTACCAACGATAAAATATATATATTAGTATACTTTAAAAAGTATCCAGTGAACTGAATCCGTTTTTGGCAATACTTAATGTATGCAACAGTATCAAAGATATGATTTTAAAAATCAATAATATACAGTAATGAGCGACAATCTCCATCGATTATTTGAAAATCATCTGTAGCAGAGAGCTAGAGTTGATGCAATTCCAATTAAACATTTATGAAAATGGAATTTTATGTGATGTAATGCTTTAATATTAAATTGCATAAATTTCGGCAGTAATTTACTAGCATCACCTAGACACGTTTTTGGTAAGATTCTTAGATTTACAGGTGACTAGGTAATTGTCAAGAATTTAAATAATATCATTATAATAACAAAAAAGATTTGTACAATCAGATTATTTAATTTTTAAAAATAAGTTTAAGTTACTTTAGTATACGTGAAATTATACATACATGTACATCTATTTATTTCATACTATGTTATGTATAACATAGGCAGGCTTAGACGTAGTCAGTACTATAAAGCAAATATATTAGTGCAAAAATGATAGTGAATTTATTTACTGGCCGGGGTCGCAGCGCTCCTATATTTTTACGATTATTTTATTATACTCTCACCACAATTTTTAAAAAGAAAATTTTCCTGAAGGTTTTCATGCTAAAATACCACAAAATACTTCAAGCAAATTTTCTTTATGACATTTCTGGTGAAAGTATAATAAAATTAATAAATAAAACACTTTAAAACACGTATAAAAGTTTTAAAAAACATATATTTAATTAAAAACTACTTAATTCTAAGCTTTTCGCCCTGAAAAGCAGGGCATCATCAGGAAAACTACATGTTTTTGTACAGTGTGCAGCTGTGTTACAAATATATATACCATCAATCAGGTTAAAGCTACAGTTACATCGCTACTTTAATACAAAAAATTTTAGTTCATTGGTTGGAGCCATTCTACATTGACACTGAGGCAACACTTGATTACTGCTAAAAAATTTTTCAGTTTTGTTCGGTTTCTTTTCTTTATTATAGGAAATTTGTGATGAAGCAAGTTTTTCTATTTTAATATTATATTTATGAGTCATTTTTTGTTCATAGTTATCAGTACTCTGAAAAAGATTTTTTAGAAACGGTTCAAGGTATTCCGTCTGGGTTTTTTTAGAAAGTTCAAGATAACAGTAATAAGTCTGTGATTCAAGGTGGACGATTGATTTTCTTAAGTTGCCTCATTGTCAATGTAGAATGGCTCCAACCAATGAACTAAAATTTTTTGTATTAAAGTAGCGATGTAACTGTAGCTTTAACCTGATTGATGGTATATATATTTGTAACACAGCTGCACACTGTACAAAACCATGTAGTTTTCCTGATGATACCCTGCTTTTCAGGGCGAAAAGCTTAGAAATATGTAGTTTTTAATTAAATATATGTTTTTAAAACTTTTATACGTGTTTTAAAGTGTTTTATTTATTAATTTAAAACGTTACACGTGTCTTTTTTAAAAGTGTCTCTTAATGGGATATATATATATATATATATTATAATAAAATGATCCTAAAAATGTAGGAACGCTACGACCCCTGCTTACTGGCTATTATTATTACTAGCATCATACTCTGTGAACTTTTATCATAAATACAAAATTGAAATAAATTACTTAAAATGAATTAAATACACAAAAATAGTCAATAAAAAAGGAAATTTTCAAATTAATTAAAGGATAGTTTGGGTAAAGGATAATTTAAATAGACAATCTATTTAAATTATAATCAACCACAGTTGACTAATGTGTAATTGCTTCTTTAAAATATGCCTTCAAATAAATCCTCATAATTAAAATAATATGCCATTATTCGTGAAATTTCATTAATTTTTCCTTTGAATAAACTCTTCGAAATAAAATCATAAACTAGTTATAAATACGAAATTAGTTCTAAATTAGTTTTAAAAGTATGTACATAAATCAAATATTTCTTTTACATAAATAGTGTTAAATAATTTCTTAGTATTTGTAAATTTTCATAAATACAACCTCAAAATAATATATTTAAAATAAAATGATGAAATACATACAAGAATGAAATATTTTTTTTTAATTAGTTTTCTCGTTTGTTAAATATGAAATTAGTTCTAAATTAGTTTTTGAAATATGTGCATGAACGAAAACCTTCCTCATGAACAATAATGTTAAACATTGTTTAAATATTCGTAAGTTTTCATAAATACAACCTCAAAATAAATTGGTTAAAGTTATATGATGGTTATGGAATATTTCCTAAATAAGTATCTTTTTCACTTATAAATATCATATTAGTTCTAAATTAGCTTTTAAATATATACGTAGTTCAAAAACCTTCTTTTAGAACTATAGCTTTGAGCAATGTCTAAATTTGTATTTTTTCAGAAATACTAGTTTAAAATAAACTAGTCTAAAAAAAAAAAAAAAAACTGATTAATTACGTATAATTATGGAATATTTTCTGAATTAATTTCTTTATTTAAAAAATATATATGTCTTTAATTTTTTTTTTTTTTTTTTTTTTTGTCAATAACAATGGCCACTGTTTGTGGATTTTCGGAACATAAAATTGAAATATATCAGATAAAATAAATCCATATGCAATAAATAATTATTCAAGTAACGCATGTCCTTAAAGTATGTTCTTATTTTAAACAAAAAACTCCGCTTTTCGGTGTTCTTATAAAATTTTATATTATTTAACAAGCTGATATTTTTCGTGATTAAATTATTTAAATTTTATCCTTAGAAATCAATGATATAAATTTTACTGGCATATATATGCACAGTGGCATATATATGTCATTGCATACATACGCAAAATCCTATTAAGATTAAAATACTGTTTTAGAAGAACACCCAAAAAAGGGTCTCATTTTTAATTAAAAAAAAAAAAAAAAAGAAAAAAAGAAAAAAGAAAAAAGAAACTTTTACGTGCTCTAGAGGCTATATGTGCTGTAAAATGTATCTGAATATGAGTAACTGAATTTGTGTTCAAATTAATATAAAAACTGATATAACATAACAACAAAAAAGTAAAAATATTAAAATACATTGATCTAGAAATTCATAAACATAGTTTTTACTTTTATAAATATTAACATTCATTACAAAAAAAAAAGAAAAAGAAACTCATGTATACATTAAGATAACAAACATTAAAATTATTAAAGTTTCTACCAGTTGTTAACAAAATCAATTAAAAAAAAAAAAAAATCTCAATTAGGAGCTTTAAAAAGTAAATATGCACTATATCATAAGTCAATAATTAAATTGAACAAAGTTATTTAATTATTATAAATAAAAAATGCCATAAATCTTAATTTCTGCTTTTCATTTTTCAAATTAATAAAATTTGTTGATTTAACATTTGGTGTTAAGATTTGGATTTGAAATGTCCTATAAACCTAGAAAATTTATAATTTTCTTAAGATTTAACTTCCCAACGATGAAAGTCGAAATTATTTCAATTAAAAAGAAACTTTCAAATCCATGTAAGCTATCAGACTGTTAAAAAGTCTTTGGAGTATTAACAATTTTATGGAGGAAGCAAGAATTTTAATCGTCAGATTTCATAAGTTATTCACTTTATTACTTTTATATTAAATAATTAAAATAAATTAATAGAATGTAGAGAAATGCATACTGAGAGTAATTTCATGAAATAAAACTTTGATTATTACACATTAGGAGTAATAATTGTGTGGTATCGCATAAATTTACAATATAGAAGTGCCAAAAATAACGTATTTTTAAGTCAAATTGGTCAGGCTGAGAAGATAATATAACATTTTTTTTTTTTTTTTCTAATCAAATAAATAAATTCATTTAGAATTTGAAGTTGAGAAATAGTTATAAGTACTCTAAAAAACTAGAAAGTTTATAATTTTCTAGAAAGAACATATTAATATTTAACATTTCTAATACGAATGTGAAAGTTTACTAGGATGAAAAAATAGCATTTAAGGTCAAGTAAGTAATAAAGCAGTTGAAGTTTCTTCGATACATTAACGATAAATTTAAGCTGTGAAATTCCATCTGTCACATACTTTGTATTAGTTAAATAATAATAATAATAATAATAAAAGTAGTTTCATAAAATGAAAGTTTAATTATTACAGATTACACAGGTCGACATGTAAAATTTTGATTCTATAATTTTGGCTGATCTTTATGTTTTCTGGTTTGCTGAAACCGAAAATGAAGTCAGTTTTTCTCTATCACGTATAGATTTTTGCCTAAAAAGGGTGCCTGCCTATACAATTTCTTCCATTACTCTTCCACCCATATAATTGTATGGTGAGTTTTATAGTATGTTTCCATAATTAATTAATCATGGATACCTATTGTTGTAATAGCGCAGCACCAGTGCGACGTATAACCATACCAACCAACCAACCAAACTATTATTATGATGGTATATGTAAGAAACTGTGTCGGTAAACACCCTGTATTGATAAAAGATCTATATGTGATAGAGAAAAATGGACTGCATTTTCGGTTTCAGCGCATTAAAAAACATAAAGATCAGCTAAGATCATCAAATCAAATTTTGTCAACTTCACTTTTGTAAACCTGTGTTACAAATTATGAAGTATGAAATCTTATAAATGTGCAAAATATGTATATCAAAAGTAAATTAGTGTCAAATTAATCAGACTGAGAAGATTCATTAGTTTTTATTTATTTATTTATTTGTATATATACTTAAATAAATTGGTAAAATTTGTCGATTTAGCATTTTTAGTTGAAAATCCAATTTAAAATGCTCTAAAATTTATAAAACTTGTAATTTTATCCAGATAACATTTTAATATTTAACTTCCCTAATATGAATGTCGAAATTATTACAATGCAAAAGAAACTTTCAATGTGAAATAAGTGAGTAAATTGAAATGTTTCTGAAATATTAAAGATTTTATACTGTATTCAGTAAACGAGAATTTTGATCTGCCATTTACTTAACTATTTTTATCTTAAAAACATTACTGAAAGCAGTTTCATAAAATTATAGTTTAATTCAATAGATTTATAAATAAAATATATTTATAGAACTTTAACTATATCGTTTAGTTGAATAGCTATGTTTCACTAATTCATAGTCCAATTATTATAGATTAGGAATTAGAAAAATATGGTATTGTATAAATTTTCAAAATATGAAATTGAAAATAAAGCATTTTCAAATCAAGTTCGTAATGCTGACAATATAACTCAATAAATTTTTCATTGCTCAAACAAATAACTGAAACTAGTTCATTTAGCATTTTACGTTGAGAATTAAATTTTAAATGCTCTATAAAATTAGAAAAATTCTTATTTGCTGCGGGAACATTTTAATATTCAACTTTTCTAATTTGAAAGTCGAGGGTACAGCAATGAAAAAGAAACTTTGAAGGTCAAATAAGTGATAACGTAGTTGAAAAATTCCTGAAATATTGACGATTTTGGGAGAATTTGATGAACAAGAATTTTAATTTGTGAGGTTTAATTTGTCAGACCAGTTGATTACTTTTATCAGTAATAATAATAATAATAATAATAACGAAGATGATTAAGTTTTCTAAATTGAAGGCTTTATTATTACAGACTATAAATTATAAAAATGTATAGGATCGTGTAAATATATAAAGTGCATGCATCGAATACGAAATAAATTAGCAAGTCTAATTGATCAATCTCATAAGACAAATTTAATAAATTTTTCATTTAGTTCATTTAACATTTGAAGTTGAGAATTAAATTAGAAATGTTCTGCAAAATTAGAAAGATTATACTTTAATGGAACATTTTATTATTCAACTTTTCGAATTTGAAATTCGAAGGTACTGCTATGAGAAAGGAACTTTGAAGGTCAAATAGGAAATAACGCAGTTAAAAGACTTTCTGAAATATTAACGATTTTGTCGAGAATTCACTAAGCGAGAATTTTAATTTGTGACGTTTCATCTGTCATTCATTTGACTACTTTTATCAATAGTAATAATAGCAATATAGAGGATTCAGTTTCCTAAAATGAAAGCTTAATCATTATAGATTATAAGCTATAAAAAGGAAGGATATTGTGTAAATGTGCAAAATGCGTATCTCGAACACGTAATAAATTGCGAAGTCCAGATATTTTTTTCATCTACTCAAATAAGTAACTGAAATTAGTTCATTTAGAATTTGAGAATTAAATTTGGAGTACTCTACAAAACTAAAGATATTATACTTTACAGGAACATTTTACTACTCAAATTTTATAATTTGAAATTCGAAAGTTGGTGTTGGTGTTAGGGATTAAGGCCGATTGACAACACTGGGGTCCTAGGCCTGAGGGGGAGTGCCTTCCGTGGAGGTCTTTCTAAGGGGTCCTAGCCCGTATTTACGCAAGTTTCGGAGGAAACCACGGAAAACTCCGAACGGCTAGGCCGACGAGCGCCACCGGGGATCGAACCCGGCACCTCACGTCTACCAGCTTTGAGCGCAGAACCGCTCGGCCGCTGGTGGGCCTACGAAAGTTGGAATGAAAAAGGAATTTTGAAGGTCAAACAAGTGATAATGTATTTGAAAAGTTACTAAAATGTTAAGGATTTTATGGAGAATTCATTAAAGGAGAATTTTAATCTGTGAAGATGAATATGTCTTTCACTTGAATACTTGTATCAATAACAACAACAACAACAATAATAATAATAATAGCTAATAATAATTATAATAATCGTAATAAAAAAAAATACCTTTAGAGCTATAATGACGTCAATTTTACCGTGCAAGTTTAATTTTTCACAAAGTTTTATATAAATTTTAATATTTACACGTGAATTTCTTTTCATTTCAAAAAAAATTTAAAATCAATTCGTAAACTTTTTTGGCAACAATTAAAAATTAAAATAAATAATGTATTTTTGTCCGAAAAATGGCTTCTTCAACTTTTTCGATACTGTCCGTTTCGATACTGATTATTATAATTTTCTTTTCTTTTTTTTTTTTTTTTCCCTTCAAAAAAAAAAAAAAAAAAAAAAAAAAAAAATATATATATATATATATATATATATGAAATTCTGGAAAAAGCAGAATTTATTTTCGTATAGCGGACTATTAGTTTTTTTTTTTTTTCTTTTTTTAGTTCTAACATGAAATTAGTTCATTTAGAGAATTAGATTAGTTCATTAAATGAACTATGAAATTAGTTCATTGAGGCAATTGAGGTGAGAATTAAATTTTGAATGCTGTACAGAACTTGAAAGATTATACTTTAAAAGATCATTTTCTAGTCAAATTTTCTAATTTGAAATTCAAAGGCACTGAAATGAGAAAAGAACTTTGAAGGTCAAATAAGTGATAATTGAAAGTACCAGAAATATTAGTGATTTTGTAGATAATTCATTTAACTAAATTTTTAATCTTTAAAATTCCATCTGTTATTCACTTGACAATTTTTATCAATAACAACAACAAAGTTTTTTTTTTTAATGAAATCCTTATTATTACAGATTATAAATTAAAACACTGCATGATATCATGTAAATGTACAAAGTGCGAATAGAAATCTCGAATATATAAGAAATTCAGAAGTCCAACTAATCATACTAGCAAGATAATTTAATAAATTTTTCATTTACTCAAATAAAAATCTGAAATTAGTTCATTTAGTGTTTAAAGTTGAGTGTCAAATTTGAAATGTTCTGCAAAGCTAGAAAGTTTATATTTTTTCTACAGAAAACGTTTTAATATTCTTTTTTTTTTTTTTTTTTTTTTTTTTTTTTAATAACATGAAAAAGACAAAATCCCTGCTATGCGAGAAAGAAACTTTTAAAACCAAGTAAGTGATCTGGCATTTGAAAAAGTACTTGAAATATTAATAATTGTAAGGGGGAAAAATTCACGAAAATTTTAACGTCAGGTTTAATCTGTCATTCTATTACTTTTTTTATCGTTAAAAAGAAGAACGAGAGAAATTCAGGGTTGTTTTTTAAAATAAAAGTTAGATTATTACCGATTAAGGGTTCTTTAAGTTTGATATATAACATAAATATAAAAAATATCTACGTCGAAACTAACATATTGGCAAGTCAAATTGATCAACCCGATGAGATAATTTATTGTGATTCTGCTAATCCTTCCTTTCGAGTTAATAAGGTAACTTAATTATAATTCCTTTCTTCCAAGTTAATAAATTAACTTCATAATAATTCTTTTCTTCCGAGTTAATAAATCAAACCTTTATGATAAAGCAATATTTTGTGAGATAGTTTCTTCAAAGCTTATCTTTCTCTTTCGTGAAAAATACTTTTTAAATTAGTGGTAAAAAAATTTCTTAATGTTAGTCATGTTGAAAAAAGAAATATTATTTAGGAATACTTTTAATGAGTCATATTTTATTAATTGATCCTTTTATTAATATCTCGTTTTAAAACATATGTATGTCATCTTTTATCGTTTTAAAACATATATATGTCATGAATTATGAATGATTTACAACAATACATATTAGGTATTCATACTTGCCAGAAAAAAATAGACTTTTTTTTTTTTTTTTTTTTTTTTTTTTTTTTTTTTTACAAGCATGCAATTTTTTAACTTCAAACAAACAAACAAATATATATATATATATACCCCGCTACAAAAAGATAGGTACAAAGGGTTTTTTCTTTCATCTTTCACAAAATAACATTATCTAAATTGTGCTTATCATTTATTATTATCATAAAATAACACAATTCCCGGACTAATTTTTGTTTTAAGACTAATTTAGAAAATTTTTACGACTAAAATGTTTTTAATTTAAGACTACACTCCACGACAAAAAGATAGGAACAAAGGGTTTTTTTTTTTTTTTTTTTTTTTTTTTTTTTAATTTATTTATTTATTTATTTTTTTTTTTTCTGAACATGGTTATTTTGAATATGAATATTTTGAATACGATTCAAATATTTAATATGTTTTTGATATGACAATATTTTGTTATTATAATAAATGATCAGCAGAATTTAGATAATGTTATTTTATGAAAAATTTAAAAAAAGCCTTTGTTCCTATCTTTTTGCCACGGAGTGTAGTCTTAAATTAGAAAAATTTTAGTTTTAAAATTTTTCTAAATTAGTCTTAAAACAAAAATTAGTCCGAGAATAGTGTTATTTTATGATAATAATAAATGATAAGCACAATTTAGATAATGTTATTTTATGAAAAATCAAAGAAAAAACCCTTTATACCTATCTTTTTGTAGCGGGGTGTATATATATATATATATAATTTTGAATAAATATTATTACATTATTTTTAGTATGAAAATATTTCTATAAAAGAGCATAGGGAAATGGTTTTTAAGTAGTAACTATTTTCAGAATGTTATGCAGTTTTATCAGACATTTATTTATAATTTTTTTAATTTATAAACTAAATAAAACATATATAATTCAGATGTTACAAATATAATTTTACAAATTACGTATGATAAATTATATGTAATTTTCAAATACAGTTACAGAACACTTTAAGATCATTCTCCTTTTACATACATAGATTTAAAAAGAGAGATAGAGAGATAATAATCTCGTTTCCTCTATCCCTGTAAAGAAAGCAAGCAAGCTTTTTTTTTTTTTTTTTTTCAAATGAACCATTTTTAGAAATTGACTGATTTTTCTTTGTTTTTTTAGTTAATCATATTTTACGTTTTCAGATGTAGCCGAGATCTGAAGTGTACATAATGCTTGTTAAGTACTACGTACGCTCGTGATCTGAGCTGCAGCTACAAAAGTAAAATGATAAATAAAAAAATTCGACGTTATCTCCTTTTTTCATCCCTTCATCTAAAAGGAAAATGCTTATAAATTGTTCCGTTACTGTATTTCATTTCTCTCTGTTATAGTATTTCTCTCCTACAAAAATCTAAAGGATTCTTGAAATTTTAATAATTTTTCAGGCTGTCAGCGAACAATATTTACATCATAATTAAATTTCTTTTGTAATTCCTTTACCTTAAAAATATATAGATTTTTTTTCTTTTTGTCTTCATAATAAGATGTTTTTAAATAGTATATTTCAAAGAGGTTTCATTTTTTTTTTTTTTTTTTTCACCAGTTTATAAAAGTTTTTTTTAGCAGGTGATAACTATTTTTTTAAAAAACATACTTTTATCCTTATTAAATATTTCTTCTTCTTTCTCTCTCTCTCTCTATATATATATATATATATATAGATATACATACCTCTATATATATATATATCTGTCTATCTATCTATCTCATTCTATGTCTCTCTCTCTTCTTTTTCTTCTTCTTCTTCTTCTTCTTCTTCTTTTTTTTTTTTTTTTTAACTATTAAAAATTAAATAATCCTACATACATATTTTTGCAGTTTAACATCAAACTGTTTCATAATATACCATCACAATTCTATCAGAATTTTTATATTGTTTAATAAATTTAGAATATTTAATTTTGTGTAAAATAAATGTTTATAAAAATCAGAAAAATGAAAAATAAGCCTCTACTTCTCTAAGTTCAGTTTAGGGAATTAACAGACCACAATAAAGCATATTATTATTCTAAGAGAAATGTTGATACAAATTCAAAACAAAGATTTATTAAACTAAATCAGAAGAGCAGAACGTGTTTGTCTAGATTTACATTAATTAACATGCAAAGTTACAGTTTGGTGTGCATATTAAATTTTGAATTAAGTCCACGTTTATGCATAAATTAAAGTAGAAGTCCTCAAAATAAAATTATTAAATGTGAGGCACACTAGAAAATTGTTTCCGAATTGTCATAAAATTTCATTGCGTCATAAAAAAGAAAATTACGCTAAAGACCATTTTTAAGCTAATCGTGTAGTTTATATATTACGTGTACCTGGAATTCAACGATTAATATTTAACTAATTCATTTCCAGTGTATTTTAGGCAAAAGTTTAGGACTTATAATAATTATAATATATGCACGTTTACTTTTCTATATTTTATTGCATGAATTCAAACTAATAAATTATTTATCTCCTGACATTAATTGCTTATTAAAGAATATTTTGTTGGGCTTATAAATAATACTCTAGTTTAGTAGTTTAAATTCTTAAATATTTTTAAATAATAAATAAAGTAAAACCATTCTACAACCAAAAAGTTAGTCAAGTATTAAGATTATTTATATTTAATTACTAATATGTAAATTATGAACAAGTAACTTGAATTTTCTTTAAAATAATTTATGAATTTTTTTTTATGTTTCTAAAAAGACGGTTTTCGTTTTATTTTAATTTTTACTGAAGAATGAATTTATATTAACTTTGTACTAGACTCGTAAATCAAGATATTGGTGTAAAATTTATTTAGTTTAACATGACATTATTTTTTAGTGTGTTTTCTATTAAAACATGAATTACATTTTAAGTAAAATAACTAAAGTTTTCTGTTAAAAGTCTTAAAAATTATAATAAATGTATTACACACTTTTCCTTGTGTCCCTTTATCGCTAGAGATTTTGGAATACTAATTCATGTACATTCTGACATTAAATATTAATTAAAGTAACTTTTGTTAGAAATATAAATAATGTTTCAATACTTTTAAATTTAAAATTTTAAATAAAACAATTCAGCAATTTTCATTGTAATGTTTAGATATTGTAAAATGTAAAATTTTAGAAGTATTACTAACTGTTTATTATTAACAATTTAGCATTTCAAGATTGTAAAATTGTATTTAAAAAAAAAACGTAGTAAAAACAAAAGATTTGTATTGATGTCTTGAATGCTAAGATTTTTACATAAATGCAATATTATTAATATTTAACGTAACACGTGTTTTTTTTTTTTTTTTTTTTTAGTTATACGAAGAAATTTCGCGTAATTTTACAAAAAAAAGTATTCAAAATAGGAAACCTTATATAATTTTTAATATAATAACATCATTCTCTGGCATAATTATGACAAAGGAAATATTTTTATCTTATATAAATTCTCTCCTTCGTGCATTATTTAACAGGAATTTAAAGTACATACGTTCATGTTTGAATCTGTGAAACCAGTTAAAAGAAAATTTATGGTAAGCGATAGAAAATTTATTAAAAATATTCGAAAAGTAAACATGAAAATAAAGAAAAAAATTTATGCAAAATTTATAGATTGCATAATTTGATACTTTCTAAATTAAACTTTACATTTCTATTAAAATAAAAGTAGATGTTACAACTTCAAAGACTTTTAGGCTATTTTATTTTTACAAAAATTTAAAACGATACAAGAATTTTATTAAATGTGGCATATATTTTTCACGATATTTTTTTAATTTACATTTATCTAAACAAAATAAAATTTTTGAAGAGAAAAATTCATTAAAAAAACATTTTTTAATTTATTTTATCAACCGCAAATGCAGTTTGAATATTAAAAACATTCGACTAATAATAAGTGTAACACAGACTATAAAAACTTCTATTAAGAAAAAAAATACATTTTGTTCTTTTTTAAAAACCTATTCATATTTCCTGTAAATCCTGACATTTTTTTACAAAATTGAAAACATAAATATAAATTGTAACATCCTGAATAAAATAAAACTTATGTTATATACCTAAAAGTTTTTAAAAATATTTTCTTATATAGATAGATCTCAATCAGTATCTGACGATGAAGTCCAATTAAATTAAAGAACATATAAAATAGAATATATTTCCTGTATATCTTGACATTTTTACAAAACTTAAAATATAAATATAAAATGTAACATGCTGAATAAAATAAAATTTACGTTATATACCTAGAAGTTTCTAAAAATATTTTCTTATATAGATAGATCTCAACCATTATCTGACGATGAAGTCCAATTAGATTAAAGAACATATAAAATAGAATATTTCCTGTAGATCTTAACATTTTTACAAAACTTAAAATATAAATATAAATAAATATAAAATGTAATATTTCCTGTAAATCTTGACATTTTTACAAAACTTAAAACATAAATATAAAATGTGACATGCTGAATAAAATAAAACTTGTATTATGTACCTAAAAGTTTGTGAAAATATTTTCTTATATAGATCTCAACCATTATCTGATGATGAAGTCCAATTAGATAAAAGAACATATAAAATAGAATTTATAGAAAAAATGTAAATGATATTTATAAAAACAGAAAATATGTACTTTAGTGTCACTACATGTCACTAGATGCTAAAGAAACCTGTTTCTATTTAGAAAAGTTTCTATAGCACGCTGTCGCTGTTTTTGGTTGTCAATTTCAATGATTTTCGCATGCATGTAAACTATTTTATATATCACCTATCACCTCAAAAATATACCCTCAATCTTAGAAAAAACATAAAGAATGCGAAAAATAAATACTTTTTACATTAATTTCAAAATCCTGGCATTTATGTTACAACTAGCCGCCTTCGGCAACCAGCTGGTTCGCGATCCTTGAATGCCTTAACCTTTTCACAATACAGAATCAACATCATATTCACAAATTTTGTTTATTTATTAGCTAAAATGTTCATAATATTCAAGAAAAGTAAAATGATTATTTTTTCATTTTCAGCAGAAAATAAATTATAAATGACCTGTTATTTTACAGATTATCTCAGCACTTATGGCCAACTCACTTCAAAATTGTTATCAACTGATGACGCCTCAAATCGAATAATGTATAAAAACACTTCATAAATAGATTTTTCTTCGCATGAGAATTGTAAATTTGGATTATTTTCTCTATTATACATTAAAAAAGTTAATAACATTTCAGTACGTTAAATAAAAATTATCTATCGAAATTTCACATAAAAAGAAATTTGATACCAAAATTTTTAAATAGTAATTCTTTTTTAAATAAATATCTGCGGATATCAACGATTACTCAAATCTAAAATTACTATATAAAAATATTCCCCTTTCTGATAACCCTGATCATATTCCATTATCAAATGTAAAAAACCAAATTCTAAAACTAAGTCTTGAATGATTATACTATATAAGTATACACTAAAATATACACTAAAAATGAACATTCCTTCTTCATTTATTTGCCTTGAAACATATCTTTCACCATTTTTCCTAAAATATGCTTTTCAGGAAAAGGTAAACATGCAGTGGAATCCAGCAAATCATCTCCATCATTCTTTAAACCTTAAGTACTACGCCATTTGAAAAAAACCAGATCGACTCATTTCAACATATGAAACTGCATAACCAAATTATTTCAAATAAATTTCTAATCCAAAATTTACTCAAAAACACCTGATGGAAATTATTAAAGGTACTTGACCGTGGCAGTATAGCAATCAGTGGTAGCTTAAGCGAACAGAACACCAAATCATACTTTACCATCTGTTTACTTTTAACAAGAGGCTCGATGTGTGCAACAACTTGTAGACATCGTTCATCCCGATACACACATCAAATAGGCTCCTTCATCGACAAGGATTAATGATCATTCCTTTGGACATTTTTAGGCCGGTGAGTGAACTCTGAGGACAGATTTCTTGGTCCACACCTGGTTACTTTTTTATGATATGGATATATTTGTGTCCCATTGGGGATTTTTCTTTTTTTATAACGAGTGAGATGGCACCAGGGTCTAAAGAGACCTTCTCGCTGTGATCCATTGTGTCCGAGCATAAGGCCTGCCTTTTTGGTAGATGTCAACAAGTTGATGGATCACATAAATCACCGAACGGCAGTCGGCAGTTTTTCCTGCTTTTTCACGTGGGCTCCAGATCGCACTCCACCAAAAAATTTTTTTTGTTAGTTTTATTCTACATTTCATTCTTTTTTCTGATCTATTCTTCCCACAGTCTGCTTTTTTTGCGCAAAGGGCCAATTTGCATAGAACAACCAACGTTCCGGATGCTTTTAAAACCATTTTTCACGTCTTTTCTCTTAAAGTTAGCTTTTGCGTGAAATCTTGTTTTCATCTTGGAAAAGACATTGGTTCCGGGCACTACTACAGCAATTTGCGACTCGAGTGGCCCTATCATATTTTCTAAAAGACTCTATTTTATTTTCAAGTGCTACCATTACACGCTGAGTTCAGACCAACAAGCACTATTTAGGAAATTTTATATGAGTTCACGGGAGGGTAAACAAATATATTTCAGTATGTGCATACAAGTGAAAAATATACACCTACTTTTGTATAATAAAGGTTTTATTAAAAAATCATGTGATCTAAATATTGGATTATTAAGTTAAGTTTTGATGATGTAAATGATACTTCGTATATTTTGTTATATAAAATTTGAGCATTTATTAAAACAAATATCGATACTCGCTTTCTGTTTTTTTTTTTTTTTTTTTTTTTTTTTTTTTTTTTAACGTAACCTCTCTGTAAAACGTAACCTCTCTGTAAAACGTAACCTCTCATCTCTTTCCAATGAGAACAAAATTTATAATATATACATTTTTTCCCTCTAATAATTAATAGATAAGAATTTTTAATTAAACAAAATATTTATTTTATCTCTTTAAAAGTCAATTATGAACGATAAGTTTATATCAAAAGGCACTAACTGAAATTTACCTTTGATTTCATATGAGGTTGAACAAACTTTTGTGATAAGAGTAAAACTGAAACTAATAAGTCATTTATACACAACGATCCAATTATAATTAGAAAAAGCGTAGCAAAAAACTGTATGATTGAAATTATTTATCCAAATATAAACAATGGTTTGTAAATTTTATTACGTGATTTTTTTTTTTTTTTTTTTTTTTTTTTTTTTTCATATTAGTAAAAGATATGAATAAAGAAAATATTATATATATTCACATTATTTTTCAAAACTTATTTTCAGTTTAAATCCTTCTTTATCAAAGGTTGTTAAAAATAATGTATTTTATAAAATATACTAGATATGAAGTCTAGTGCGACTCGTATTAACCCCTTCCTTCTCGCACCCATAAAAATGACGGGGTGAGGTTTCGCTTTCTGTTTCTCGTGCCCGTGATATTTCCGGACTGGTGTGTTTAAAAGTAACGCAATAAAAATATTTAAAGATAAATCATTTCTAATACCTGAACAATTTCTCATTTCTTACTTTACACTCCAGATGGAAGTAACAGACTATTTAAAATGTAATTGGAGATAATAGATTTTTTTAAAACAGTCAGCACTATTCAATTTTTAATATTTGTAATACTTATTTTGTAATATTAGTTCAGTTAGGCTTTTGAAAGCACATGGTTTTGTGCTCTATGGTAAAATATATATTTTTAATATTGTGTACATTATGTAGTCATAATCACAAAGTGATTCGGATTCTAATTTTAGTATGAATGCATGTGAGAGTGATTCGAAAATAAGTGATGTTTATGAAAGTTCGGATAGCAAATATGAGAACAGTGTATTGTACAGTCGGTAACAAAAGTGTCCGAACACTAGCAAAAATTCCTATGTAAAAAAAGTACACTTCATACGGTTTTGTTAAATAAATCCTCATCGAATCACGTTCTTACACTGACTAAGAACAGGATTCGACAAGGATTTATTTAACAAAACCGTATGAAGTGTACTTTTTTTACATAGGAATTTTTGCTAGTGTTCGGACGTTTTTGTTACCGACTGTACGTATAGTGATGTACTATATAAGTCGGTAACAAAAGTATCCAAACACTAGCACAAATTTCTGTATAAAAAAAGTAGAGTTAATACTGTTTTGTTAAATAAATCCTTGTCGAATCATGTACTTAGACTGACTAAGAACAGGATTCGACAAAAATTTATCTAACAAAACAGTATTAAGTGTACTTTTTTTAGGTAGGGATTATTCCCAGTGCTCGGAGACTTTTATTACCGACTGTACGTAAAATTCTTTACATAAAATTATGTTTTAATGTTTAAAACACATACCTTTTATTTTTTTCTGCTTAGTGGGAAAACCAACATTCAGTCATAATAACCTTAATTGTTGGTTTTTCTGCAAAATTAAAAATTTTTTATTTCAAGCTAAAAAATAAATTCTAAAAGCGAAAAATAAATACATTTATTGTTAATAAATTTTATTTTATACAATTTTCTTGAACAAAAAATTAGGCACTTTTTTTTTACCATTTTCTTAAAAATTAGGAGACCGTTAAGGGATTAACGAATTTAAGAAAAATAATTTTATCTGCATTATGTGTCAAGCGCAAGGCAACAAGCAAACATCCATTAGAGAAATTATATATGGCTAAACAGACACATCAGCATAAGAATATAAGTAAGGTTTATGGAGGATAGGGGATAATAATCTAATACTTCGTATTTTCCTGAAGCAAAATAATCATAACAATTAATAATTAACCTGGCAGATCTGAGAAAGAAAAGAAAAAGTCTGACACGAAAAGTATAAAAACTTTAAGCTTTAAGATAATGGTAAATATAAGACACCAGTTCCATATATAGTGACTATCTTAACCCCTTAACGCGCGGCGTCCTCGCTGCGAGGACGCTAAATTTAAGATTCAGCTGCAAAAATTCATCCCGGAAATATTTTGTCAAAAATTTACGTTTATAACATATCGAAAAGGCCAGTTTTTTTAACCTTAAAATTAAAAATTTCTTTTAGTTTAATTTAGTTCATGAATTCCGGTGGCAGTATAATTTAAATGATCGGAATTGTCTTGCGCGGCAAAGGGTTAAAGTACTTATATAGTAAGTAGACTAGCGTTAAAAAACATTGCAATCACCTAATTACGGCGATATTTGTTTTTATTCTGCTTAAATGTTGAAAAAGAAAAAGATAATTCTGATTTTAAAAAAAATTATATTTTTGCTTGAGACTTTCTTCGAAATTTGAGGACATATGGTCATCCTAATTTAATATGAAGACGTAGTGAATTGGTCGGTTATTTATTCATTCAAGAATAAATGAAAAATAAGAGGTAATAATCGAAATCACTAGATTCATTAACACGTTGAGCTCCACGTGATTTCTTAAAATTCATTAAAATTCCATAATGATTTCCCCTGTCATAAATAAAAATTAAGCAAATTTTCAATGAATTTTCAATAATTACTTAAAACAATGTAATAGTTTTAGTTTTACATCCTATTTTACACCGTCAGTCAACCACTGATAGTTGACGCGGCTTTATATCATATTTGACACTGTTAGCCACCGATGGCTGACATGGCGCTCAACGTGTTAATTTTTTATTGGTACTGCTTTTACTTTCGGGCTAAAACTTTCACTGAAATGCTTGAAGTATAACATGTTCTGCACACTCCTAAAGTTTCAAGATGATTCTTTCAGTACTTTTAGAGATATATGACAAAAGGTCTAGAATCTAGATTGGCTGACATGGCGCTCAGCGTGTTAAAAAATATACATGATACATACACAGTGGCGTATCGAGGATTTTTCCAAGGGAAAGGGGTGGGTTCGTCCTTCCGAATTTTTAATTAAGTTTAATTAAGTTTATTTAAGTTTAATTAGGTTTAATTAAGTTTAATAAGTTTATTTTTAATTAAGTTTAACAATCTTTTAAAATATCATAATTACTTGCCGAAAATAAGAGTAAGAAAAAACAAACTCACCAATTAGAAGATCAAACTAAGAAATCTTTAATTAGCGACGAATAACCTAATAAATATTCAAGATATAGAATACATATTTCATTGTATTCTGTAAACTAACTATGTTCTATATTCTATTTTGTCTAGTATTCTATTTTGTTGTCATATTTCATATTTCATACAAATATTTCATTGAATTTTCTCATTTACAGAGCGAAGTCTAATCGACGAGAAGTTTTCGCTAGTTTATTTAAAATGTCTTCTACTGTTGGGGTATTGTTTGGGTCACTCCTTCAAGGTCACTACTTCAATGGCAGTGTTGACAGATTTGGGGACTTTTTTATTCAACTCTCACCAATAATTTTGAGAAGTGATATTTGCTATACATAATAGACGTTTATCTTTCGAAGTGCTTAGGCAACCGTTACAATTAAAATTTAGCGGCTTGAATAAAAAAGTCCCCAAATCTGGCAACACTGTTCAATGGTCACCCCCTTCCCCATATGGTCGACCCCTCTTGTCCTTGACTATGAACTTGTAAAGGTGAAATCCTTTTAGAGAATTGTTTTCAGGGGAATCATGTTGCGCGCCGCGCAAATGAAGTGGTTTAGTTATTTTGAGGAGTGTTTATCACAGAGTAATGAAAAAAAAAGTTAGTCATAACTTTAAACCACTTCGTAGAAAAAAATATTCTACGCTTGCCATACATTTTTTCCGCCTGAAATGTGAAAAAAAAAAATGTAAGGAACAGCATAATTTTTCTTATCATACATTTTGTCAAGGAAGGGGGGGGGGGGGTTAACCCCCCCCCCTTGCATACGTCACTGTACATACATATATATTGTATTCGTTAAACTAAATTTCTGTAATAAGTACAAAACTTTGAATAAACACCATAAAATGCAACAAACTCGGTTTATGATGTTTGGTGGCTAATAATAAAATTACTATTTTGGTTAATAATAATATTAACATAAATTTCTTAAACACCAATTTTATATTGCACCAATTTTTTATAAGCGTGTGAAAATGCAAAAAATATATTTTTTAAACGGTAATGAAAAGAATTTAGATTATTTTATATTATATTTGTATTTGCTTTCCTAACTAGCGTATAAAAATTTTAAATATAGATATTTAAGTGCAAATAAGCCATTAAATTTTTAAATAAATTAAAAATTATACTATCCAATCTAAAAAAAATATTTTCTGTCCTTTAAAAATACTGATATTTAACTCTGACCTAATATCAGACCAACCCTTTACAAATGTAAGGGGAATAACCTGTTATGAGGAAAAGATACGTCTAACATAACTTCATCCGTTCTTGAAAGTGAAATCTAGGAAATGACACCCTTAACCTACTGATCTTGGTCCATCACCCTCAGGAAGCAAACATTTCTATGCCCCTAAAGGGGGAACTTTCACCCGTGACCCTTTTCTTAAACGGCGAGCCCCTCACGTGAACACAAAAGGGTTAGCGTCACTAACCGTTTTCTTACGACAGGTTCCTGAGGAGTGGCGATATTTTTCGATGTTTGGGCAAGATCGGGAATGCGTGATACGCGCTTACGATAAAAAGGTGTAGACAGGTTGGGGGTGAAGAGTTGAGGGAAGTTAGGTAGCTTGTTCAGTAAAAAAGAGCATCACTTTAAGATGGATGAGGCATTTTTAAGGGAAAATTTAGGGGATAATTTAAGTTATCTGTCATTAAAATGGATTATTTCATAAGATGGATTACAGAAGTGTTATATTTTGCGAGATTTAATATACTAATAGACTAAAAATTATATTTTATTTAATTCTGAAAGTTTCACAAGTGTTTATGCTGCATTTATAAAGGAATATCCGAAACAAGAAGAGATTGCGATGTTTCTAAAAATCTCTCCCTTTATAAAATCCCATTAACCCTTTAAAGTTCACTATCTGTTTTCAATTGAAAAATTGGTAAAGTATTTACAAAAATGCCTCATAGACACATGCTGATAATAAATTAGTATATATCAGAGTTTCCTGCAGACATTTTCAAAAGGGCTTTGCGCCCTGCCTGCCCTGTGACTGAAAAAATAGCACCTTTATCCGAAACAATTGCACCCTTACTGTCTTTTATTGAAAATTACCTTCAAACTGGGAATATGTTATAAATATAAATAAATGTGTTGTGCATAACAATCAACATTCGTTCGTACGTCAGTCAAAAGCAAAATTAAGGTGTAAAGAAAGTTAAAATGTAAAACTTTTTCTTCTATTTATATCTAAAATTGAAATTTTAAAATAAGTGTCTTGATTTCATAAAATCAAGACAATGTTAACCAATAAATGTTAAATATCCCTTAAGAATCCAAAAATGCCTTTTTTCAAAAGCAGCACCAAGCCCTTTTTTAAACATGGGGTAAACTCGGTATGTATATATATCTATTATGAATACCTTTTCATACATTGTAAAAGATGAAGTGACATCACCTGGAGAGCATGAACAATTTGAAAAAAGAAAATTAAGGAAAAACTTTTAAATTACAACAGTGCAATACTTCATCAGAAGCCTAGATTGAATGCTGTATGTAAAAGGTGTATTTTTCTGAGTACTGGAAGCAAATGCAAAGAATTTACAAGTGCCTAGGCCTTATAGACACCAAATGAGATTTAACAATTGGAAAAATATACGAAAAAATGGAAAGAATACAGAAATTAAAATCTATAAAATTAAAAACAAGTTCAAATACCAGTAATTTAAACTAACACTCAAACTATAATACTCATAGACACATGCTGATAATAAATTATATATATATATATATTTCAGAGTTTCCCCCAGACAGTTTCAGACTTCAGAAGGACGTTGCAACCTGTGTCTGCCCTATGTTCTTCTATTTATATCTAAAATCTAAATTTTAAGATAAGTGTCTTGATTTTAAATGTCAAATGTTCCTTAAGAATCCAAAACTACCCTCATTAATCTGGAAAATGCCTTTTTTAAGAGCAGCGGCCAGCCTTTTTTTAAACCTGGGGTAAAATCTGTATATATATATATATATAGAGAGAGAGAGAGAGAGAGAGAGAGAGAGACACTTTGAAGTTTCTGCATTATCGTAAATTAAGTTAATCTCAATTTTAATCAAAATTTAATTTTAAATTATCACTTTTAGGTAAATTATTAAAATCAAACAGTTCACTCAACTTTATCGTTCAGTTGATTAATACAAATTCAAAAATAAATTAATCGTTCAGTTATTTAATAAGATTCCAAAATTAACTGTGAATCTAACTGTATACAGCCACATGTATGTCTCGTGTTCTGGTTTTAAGTGCAAGGGTGCAAGCTACTCATACAAGTTTTTCATGTGTAATGTATGTTATACTTTAGTTTTATTAATTATTACTAGTATTTCATTTAACTATTTTTATTAGTATTTCCATTAATAATATTGAATATGCTGCATGAATCAAAATGTTTGATTTTCATATGGTTTTCACATATCTTTTTAGTTTTAATTTTCTCTTTTTTGGTGGTGTTACAGGGTGTAGCTTGTTGTAAATATTTAGCAATTTGCATACAACAAGACAGAAATAACACCTACTTTACATGCAACATTCATTCTACACCCTTGAAAACGTAATGAATTTGCATGTTTCAATTTATGGATGTTTGATAGTCGCAATCTCTTTTTGAATTTTTCTGTTTTATCTTTTTCAATGTTTCTTGTTTTCATCTACTCAATGTTTGAAAAGGTTTTCAATATATATATATATATATATATTATGAATACCAAAATTGAATTTTCAAGGTTGTTAAAAAATTTCTAAATAGATGTAATTTGTTGGATTCTTGCAAATTAAACAGCGTTTAGCGAGGCATGACACTTTTTGCACATTTTCTTAATTTATATGTATTATTTTAATACGAAGATATTTCAAATGGGGAAAACACATTTTTGTGTTTTGCTGTGTTTAAAAAATAAACTTTTACTGTGTTTAAAATAAACCTTTACTGTGTTTAAAAAATAAAATATTAATTCTTTTCAGCCACAATAGAAAATATATTACCTTAATTTTAGTCCTACGAAGGTTACTTATAAATTCGTTCTTAGGAGAAATGCAGACTTCCAACATACCATTACATTTTTTTATTCTCTGCAGAGGAAGTGGTTGTCCCCATTCGGTAACCCCGAGAGGTATTAATTTAAGAACATGGAGGACATTGCAGCCATGACAGATTTTACGTGCACCAGCCACCACTAATATACATGACAGTCTTCGACCGACATAAGTATGGAACCCGCAATCTTCTCCTAGAATAAAATGGAAAGCGAATGAACTTTTTGGGTGATGTTTGTAGATTTGTCTATAAAGTTTTAGAATTTAGAGAAGAGGGAAAATGATATTTTCGTTAATGTCTAGTCTTTCAAATGTAGCTGGATAATGCTAATTATGCTCACTGAATTTCTATAGCAGATTTACTTCTACGATATATATGTATATATATATTATTAAATTTAAATTATGATAATTGAAAAAATGAAAGCGGAATGTATAAACAACCAAAATAAACAATTTAGCAGTGTTAATAAACAAGAAAAGGGGTTAACAAGTTAATTTAACAGTTTTAATGAACAAGAAAAGGGGTTTTTCTATTTTCTTCTAGCAGGTCCGAGTGGGGGTATGTCCTTGCTAGCATTTCATTTGATGAATTCATATAGGCAATTACTTAAATTTTAATATAAACTCACAATTTAAAGTCTTTTTATCATGTTTTTGGAATTAAATTTTAAAAGATAATAATAATGTTTATTAAATAAATCATATTTCAGTTATTATAAATACAAGTTTGCTATAATATTCTGTTTGAAATATAATTTGGAGTGTGCTAGCTTGGCATAGCTTCAGAAACCTGTTAGTATAAAATAATTTTTTAATGGCTGTGTTACCACCTGCTGATGAAGAAAACACAGAATTATTGAATTTTTGGCTTGAATAGTGTTGAATTTAACCCCTCTTCTTGTTTATTAACACTGTTAAATTGTTTGTTTTGGTTGTTTATACATTCCACTTTTATTTTTTTAATTATTATAATTTAAATTTAATAATTTATCTTTTTGTATATAAATTCAGTGCTGCTTTAAGTGCCTATTTTTTGCAAATTAAATTTTATCATTTATTTTGAAGTTAATTTAATATATATATATATATATATATATATATATATATATATTATTTAATGGCTTCTACAACCTTAAATAATCTATATACATCGTCGGATATAATAAAATGTAATTAAATCGCTTTAACGAAATAGAATTTTTTAATGACTTTATTGTTTTAGAATGTAGAAAATAAATATAATAGTTCTGTTTCTCTGAATATATGGTGTTTCAAGTGTAGCCTGACTATGGTGATTAAGTAAGTTAGTTATCTAAATTTTCATAACAAATCGATTTCTACGTCCTTAAATAACCTATATGCCTTGTTGAATGTATAAAATAATAATTCAATAGCTTTAACTTAACAGCTCAAAGGAAATAATAATTGACTAAATTAAAAGAATAATCTTGTATTCGACCGAATTCATGGCAGTTTACAACAAAAAAATTGTCATTTAAATAAGAGTAGTAAATTTGTATACATTCAATGCTATTGAAAACGAAAATGATAATGGTAATCAAAAGAAAAATTAGCTATATTTTCTTTTTAGCCAGCGTTGTTTGTACACTATCTAGCGATAAGTATTTTAACACTTTCGAATTTAGACGTGTTATCAAATATCTAGAAAACTTCTTTAGAAATCATCTTGAAACTTTGGGAGTTTAAAGAAGGTAGTATTGAAGTATAAAAAAAACTGATAATTTAACTTGGCAGTGTGAAAGCCCTGACTTAAACGCCATAGAAAACCTGTGGGGGTTATTTGTCTAATCAAGTATATGAAAATAATAAAAATAGTATTCAACATATGAATTAGATAGCCCTTTTGGAAAAATGGACAATATTTCAGAATATTTCCTTAAAAAAAATAATTAACTCGATGTCAAATCGTGCGTTTCAAGTTATTCAGAGAAACGGTATGGCAACATCTTACTGAATTTGCGAAAACTGCATTTCTACCATGTTTTGTTAACTCGCTTTCTTGTTTGTTTGATGTTTGTCCAGTACAAATCTTGCAAATGAATTTTAACTAACTTCCCACTATCTAGACCTTTGAAATTTTTAGAATAGCTCAGAACAACGATGACAATACATTCTTTTAATACTTTTATTCAATTAATAAATGTTTTCTTTTAATTAATTAATAAAATGTGAAAATAATAACCTCATAATAACTTTAAAATTAGCCATTTAAGTTTTATTTATAATTTAATTGGGGCCAAAAAAATTTACGAGTTCAATTTTTTCGACAATAAAATAAATACATTTACTTAAACGTGAACAATAAAGATTGTAAAAAAAAAAATTATATTATGCATCTCACAAAAATGGACGTCATTATCACTTTAAAAATTTTATACACATTGGCAAAGTACTAATATCGTTCTACAGCTATGATTCAACAGAAAATTTAAAAACATGGTACATGTTAAAAAAAAAAAAATCTTATAATTATTTTACATGAGGTCTTACAATTTTGTAACAGTTATCTTTGAGACTTTTTGTTTTATTGATATTTTATTTATTTATTTATTTTTCTGAATTAATTACATTCATTACTAAAAACTTGATATACTGGCATAGAATGTTTTTGATTTTTATTGAAATATTTCTTTTATTGCAAAATATATTATAGTCTTATAATTTTGTAACAGACTATAGAGTATCATAACGCAAAAAATGAATGAAAAATCATTTTATACTAGTAAATGCTGAGAGAAAAAAAATCAGTGTATACAAGAGGTTACCATTGTTACTTGATTCGATTTTATAAATGAACATTTACATTTAATAATGTGTTATCTTTTATTTAGAGTTTGGGGATATTTATTTCTTGCTTAAGAATGCTTTCAGTTTGAATGAACTCTTCTGACCCCACTTGTTACACTTGTGGAGAAGTAACCCTGTCTAGTCAGGGACAATCTAACATGCCACTGATGGAAACAATATCAAACTGTTATTTGCATTGTCGAATTGGAGATCAAGATAAATCGTAGTCGCCTAATATTATTTGTAACACTTGTACCAGTAACCATAGATATAGTAATTTATATAGATCTATCATCCCCATGTTATCATGCAAAGATTTTTGCCGAAAAAATTTTTTGGCATCAGCCATTAACCAGTATTCAAACTCGACAATTCTAATAAAATAGAATTTTGATGAATTTTTTTAATTCCGGTGTATTGCGCGGCTTTCAACTGTACTAATAAATGGATGAAAGGAAAGCTAATAGGTTTTCATAAGTAAGTTATATTTGACTAATTTTTGAAAAATATAATTTTTATAATCAGTTGCTTTGTTATTATTATTATGAAATAATTACTGTTTTGATTTTTAATAGAATACTTTTTTTTAAGTTTGATACATATATATATATTTTTTTTAAGGATTTTATAATATTAAGTAATATGGAATTTTCAAAATTCTTTTAAATATAGTTAGCAGCGGCGCAGGTAAAGAACGTTAGTTTTAGTATATAAAAAGAGTTTACTTAAATGATTAAATTCTTTAAATGTCGTTATATATATATATATATATATAGAGAGAGAGAGAGAGAGACAGAGAGAAAGAGAAAGAAAGAAAAAAGTAAAAAGAAAGAAAGAAAAATGAGTATATCTACGGTTTTTCCTTCACCTTTAGTACATAAATTATTCATATATTTTATTTGCTAAATTATCCGTGTGTATTCACTCGAAAAAAGACGGCCATTAGTCGGTAAAAAATGGCCGTCTTTCTTGGAGTAAAAAGGAATCATTTTTTCTCCCTCTATGATCAATCTATGCCTTATTACTATATCTATGCCAGTAACTTGCGTAAATGGATTAATGTAAAGCCGTTCAATGCTCTTTAGAGTATCATGACTCACTATTCAAAATACATTTTAAAAATCATGTACATAACTGCTGACATTAAAACTGAACACTATTCACAAACTTGAATTAAAAAATTTAAAATTGATAAGCACGATTGAATTCATTATGACTAATCTTGACAAAAGTTAATAAATATAGTCTTTAAACTATTTTAAGTAAAATTTATAAAAATTTTTGTTGTAGGTTTGTCAGAATGTCAGTGCTCTGACTAAGGTATGTGTTGTCATGAAATTTTATACAACATTACTAATAATTACGAACTCATTTTTGCTTTTGTATTCAGTTACGTCGGCGATATTTTGCCCTCGCGATATTTTGCCCCGCGAGATTTTGTCCCCACCCCCTATCGTACTATCAAGTCTATAGTGATATAAGGCAAGAGAAGGTAATGTGAATGTCCTACCTGATTGTGTATTAAACGACAGTACTTCGAAATACATAAAACAGGTCTTCTTAACAAAAATTTACTTAATCTAAACATAAATTGCTAGTGCCGCTACAATTAACTGAAACAGTTTATAAATAGCATTCTCCTTATTTTAATTAGTAAACAATTAATGTTAATTAATTTTCTATCCTGGTTTGTCGAACAACACTTTTTATTCGAAAATCAAACCACAAAACGATTTTATATTAAAGACCGTCATTTTGTTACCTTGATAAGTGAAATTTCGCCTTTGTATTAATTAATCAATAGAAACAAATTTTGAGTCTAACTATCTGCAGAAATATTTGCTGTTATTAAAAGTTTTGCCGCTTATTTCTTCATTAAGGAAAATTAATCAGTTCCTGAGTACATTAAAATTTGCAAACATTAATAAATGAATTCATAAAATGTTGAAAATTGCTAGAAAAATAAATGAAATGAGATTAATTTAAGTTGTTAATTTTTAGATAATTCTGATACACAAAATTTTTCGCAATTGTTAATCAATGTTATTTAGCCTGATACAGGAGAATGAAAGTTATTAGAATGACTACGAACTTCGATTTTATTATTATTATTGTTATTATTATTATTATTATTATTATTATTATTATTATTATTATTTGTGTATGCATGAATATTTAAAAATATAATAAAATAAAATAAAACTCGCTGATAGTATTACTTTTTTATTAGGCCTAGGAGGACTATTAGTTTCAATCTGGGTAAAAAGTCGTCGCTAGTTTTTGCGAACCAGTTTTGTGTAACACCAAAATAAATTAGAAATATCAGTTCTATCGTTACAAATTTGGTCCCAAACGAAAGGGGTGATTTTTCTGAATCCAGGGGTGCAAACAGTTTTTCGACATGACAGCTAAATTCTTAAAAATTAACTAAAGTATGAAATTTAGGTGGAACGCTTCATTTTACTTCATTTCAGTCATTTTAAAAAGTACGTACGTTTTACGGTAAAAAAAATGAGAAAAAATAAATTAAAAATTAAAAATTTTACAGATTGAAATTAATAGTCCTCCGTACTAAACTAAATTCTGTCTTTGACAGAATTTTTAGGTTTTATTTATTTATTTATTTATTTATTTATTTATTATTATTTTAATTGTTTTTTTTTAATTATTCATTTTTATTATTATTATTATGATTATTATTATTATTATTGATTAAAACTATTTTGTAGTTTTAATATTTTCCAACAATGTTTAAGGGGATGGTGGAAGTCAGTGTTTCAAATTACTATCTTAGAGTTATGAAACTTGAGTTATGAAATTTCGTGAAAATTATTAAAATTTAAAAAACCAAAATTAAAATTTTTATTTTTGAAAATTTTTATATTTTTTAAGCGATTGAGTTTTTATATTTTTTACTCTATTTTACATTATTATAGTTTATCGATATAGTCTAAACATTTTTCTGCATTAATTAGTGGATTGATTGTTAAATTAATTTCTTAAAAATATTTTCGTGTTTGAATTCTGAAATTCCGTGCAAATTTTTCCATTCAAACATAAAAAAATTTTATTATTATTATTAACTTATCAATCAATACACTAATTAATGCATAAAATTTTTTAGAGTATATTGGTAAGCTATAATAATTTAAAATCGCGTGAAAAAAAATTAAAAATTCAATCACATGAAGCATTTTTAAATTCTTCAAAAAACTAAAATGTTGAATTTTTTTTTTTATATTATTTTAATAGCTTTCAAGAAAACTTAATATATTTAATATTGATACCTTTCAATGCACATGCATACAAAATTTCAGAACTCTAAGACAGTAATTTTAGAGTCTGATTTTCAACGATTTTCAACGTCCACCATGCCCTTAACAGTATTTATAAGTTCGAGTTGTCTGTGTGTTTGTCTATGCTTTCATGTCTATTAATATATTTAGGATTTCATAAACTGATATATGCCATTCAAGTTTTTCTGATTTACTGTAGAATACTTCATACATCTTACATGAACCATAACTCGTTTGTGTACAAGATTAATGGAAAATTCTGTTACATTCCGATCTAAGAGACACGCTTTTTACATTACAACCACATTGCAAGATATTTATACTGAGTTAAACAAAAAAAATCAGCACAAATTTTTCCTACATAACAAATTGTCAACGTATATAAAATGGTATAATTAACATATAGGATTCATTTACAGGATTTTTATTTCATTTAAAGGATTGTTACAAAAATATTCTATTCATGCGTATTCTTTACGAGAAATTTCTGAAGGTGCATTTTCAGTTGAGTTATGCGTTTTCTACACTTCTCAATGATAATGAAAAGTGATCATAATTTCATTTAAAGGATTTTTACAAAAGTATTCGCATTTATATGCAGTCTTTACGAGAAATTTCTGAAGGTGCATTTTCAGTTGCGTTATGCGTTTTCTACACTTCTTAATGATACTAAAAAGTGATCCTAATTTCATTTAAAGAATTTTTACAAAAGTATTCGTATTTATACATATTCTTTACGAGAAATTTCTGAAGGTGCATTTTCAGTTGCGTTATGCGTTTTCTATACTTCTGAATGATACTGAAAAGTTATGATAATTTCATTTAAAGGATTTTTACAAAAGTATTCGCATTTATACGTATTCTTTACGAGAAATTTCTGAAGGTACATTTTCAGTTGCTTTATGCGTTTTCTACACTTTTGAATGGTACTGAAAAGCGATCATAATTTTAATTAAAGGATTTTTGCAAAAGTATTCGTATTCTTTATGAGAAATTTCTGAAGGTGCATTTTCAATTGTGTTATGCGTTTCCTACACTTCCGAAAGATACTGTAGAATGGTATTGAGAAAAGATTTAATATTCTTTTAGATGTTTAATAGAACCTACGTAAAAAAAAAAAAAAAAAAAAAAAGGGTTGGCTTTTAAAATTTTTTAATAAAATTTTGAGAAACATAATTACAAAGTGCATGCCTGTGTAAAAATTCGAAAAAAAAAAAAAAAAAAAAAAAAAGAAAAAGAAAAAGATAGAAAACATGAGTTTTTTCTTTTTTTTTTTTTTTTTCTTTTTTTTTTTAAAGGTATTGCAGAACCCATCCCAATTCTTTTAAGAAGGTTCTATTAAACATAAAAATATATAAATATTAAGCATTTTCTTAAATATCTGAAGACGTTTTCGCATTTTGAATATTACGAATCCTTCAAAAAAAAAAAAAAAATAGAAATAGAAACTGAGAAAACCAATTTAAATGTTTCAAATCTGTTAAAAAAAATACAATAAAATCTGTAAGAATTGTTGCCTGAATATCTATTTTATTGAACCAACCTAATATAGTTCAGTTAATAAATATTAAATGGAAATATAAGCTTTTGTATGAAAACTTCAATGGTGCCAGATCCCCTGAATCACATACATTTTCTGGGTGTATTTAAAGAATGGTTTTTAAATTAAACTGAGTAATTTTATTAACCAAGCTTACACAAATGGGAATATTTTTTTATAACAATATTTTACTTCTGGGATCAAAGAAAAGGAATAGAAAGATAAAGAGTTTCCCAAGAAATTCCACTATATATATATATATATATATATATATATATATATATATATATATATATGTATATATATATATATACATATATATAATACGAAGTTTTTTAATGCATTATTGCTTTATAATAATAATAATAAAATGGAATTATTATGGATAAATTAAGGATGGGTTAAAAAATTAGGTATAGGAAAAGAAATGTTAATAGTTCCATATTGTATTGATATAAAGAATGATGAGAATGATTTTTAAAATAAAGAAAGTCCTTAAATTACTTTAATAAAATGTTTCCTAAATAATTACTAAAAAAATAGTTCATTTACATTTAGCAATATCATTCATCTTAGAGTAAAAGATACGAATCAGCTAATCTCTCTCCCCCCACCCCTATATATATATATAGATATATTTATTTATTTACAGTCGAACGTCGTTAACGTGGATTTCAAGGGAGAAAATGTTCATGTTATCAATAGTTCATGCCATTAGTAATTAACCTTCATATAACTAATCTTCATTTTTACTAAGATTGTGGAAACAGTTCTTGTTAAAAGTAATTCACGTTAAGCGTGTTCACGTTAACGAGATTCGACTGTATAATGTACAAAATATAGAATACAAGATAAACATATTATCAATTCCAAATTCATTCATAAGATATATATAAATATATAAACAGGAATTATTAAAATAATATGAATTAAACCAAAATACTCGCACTTTAATAAAAAGTAAGACCCATTCACACCAATAATGGAATAGACTGAGAGTTATCAATAACAGTAAAAAATATTTATCAAACTAAAATTTTTAAAAAATAAAACGAACATTAACAAAATAACAGCAAGTGGAAAAATGCTGAAAAAGTTAAAAAAAAAAAAAAAAAAAAAAAAAAAAAAAAAATTATTCTGGGAACATACATGTTTTATAGAGCAGAGATATAGTGGTCTGCAAGGGCCGGGCTTACGGCCCGAGCAGCCCGGGTTCAGGCCGAATTTTTCAATTTGCTCTCGGGCCAGGCTGGGATCGAGCTTAAAATGTTTTTGTAGGCTCGAGCCGGGCCGGGCCGGGCTCGGGCTCAATTTTTTGTTTGTACTCGGGCCGGGCCTGGAGGAAATTTTTTTCGGGCTGTGCCGGCCCGAATTTTTTTCTAGATTCCTCATTAATCAGCGAAAAAAGAAAAGAATAAAATACTTTTCAGTCATTTATTTTACATAATTTTACAGGCTGGTATATTACATAAAATTTTATTTTGTTAAGAAATGTCTGTAACTTCAATTTAATTGCTTATCTATCTGTCTGTTCGCGGTCTGATCTACCGAAAATATTTTAAACATGTCTCGAAATTAATATATTTTATTAAAAGTAATATTTTATGTTTCCTATTCAAAATAGTATGCTTGTCACTACTAGTTTGCGCACATGTACAAACAAAAGAAATTAGATACGTTATTACTGTGTATAAGGCTTTGTGTCCTATGGTCTGTAGAGTTTAGGTTGTATGGAGGCTATAAAAATTCTTCCGCTGTAACTTTTTCTCTAAGGAGGGGGGGGGGGGCTGAATAAAGAAATTTCTAATCAAGAATTATATACAGGAATGCAAATGTTGTTAATTTCATATGATATAGAAAGTTTTTTTTTTTTTTTTAACTAAACAACGCCTTTAAATTACTTTAATTTAAAAGTTTTAAAAATAATTCTCAACCAGTCCAAGCACCTAGATCATCGACATTTAGTAGCATCATGTATTTTCTTTTTGAAATAAAAGAAAGGAGTTATCCAAGAAAATGAAAGTCAAGGAGTAGATATAGAATATGTAAGATCCCTGTATCACCCCCCCCCCCCACTTCTTCTCTAAATCTCCCAGCAATAGAGGGTCGTGGGAAGCTCATGGTTTGGGTGAGGCAAAGGTCGACGCGCTAGGGTGGGGGACACTGGGAAGTCGCCTGCCCAAGCTAGATTTATAAAAAGACCATGCGTAATTATTCGTAACGAGCTAAATATTGCTCACGATTATGGGGGAGACAGAGGCCAAGTCTGTTAAGTAGACCATATGGATCTCGACAAAACCTTAACACGAATTACGACGGGTGAATCTCAGCAACGGAAGTTATAAATTAAAATAAACCTCGGTGATAAAATCAAAACAATTATTTATTACAATGTAGGTCTCCGTTTTTCTTTTTCTTTTCTTTTTTACATTCAAAGATTAATGTTTTTCTGTAGCTTTACCATACTTTAATCAAACGGAACATTAGTATAACACATTGTACATGGCTGTTAATTAAATCATGGAAGTCTTTTTATGGTACATTAGGGAACTTTAAATACAGAGGCAGAATTACGTAAACGTTTTACGTCTACGCATTTATGACAGATCTATATAGTTTAGCTTAGATTATAAATTATCAAAAGGAGATATTATTTACCTGTAAACGTCTTATAAATAATCATTATTAAATATACAAAAAGATAATAATCAACCGTAATCTTTATTGTTTGTTGTTGATTTGGTATGTTGATCATTAAAAAAATCCTTATTTGATAGAAGACATGTATAAAACGTCATATAAGGGTAAAATATATCATCATATCTCTAATTCCAGTTATAATAGAGAAATTTAATTCATTCACAAATTTTTAAAAAATGAAGACTAAACAAGATCAGACACAGTCACCTTTGTAGATTAATTTATTTAGCCTTTTAATAATAATAATAATAATAATAATAATAAGGCTGATATGTGTTTCTATAGACATAGAGTATCATAGCAACCATAATTGATGCTTGACTCTTTCCTCATCTTTCTAAGTTCTTTTCCCATCTTCATACAGATATCCATTGTTTTCTATGTGAAATAATTGATGAAACACTATCATAGTACCTAGTGACAGGTAACCACTACTGACACCCTTGTTGTAACAAATCTCTAAGGTCATGTAATAAACCTATCAGAAAAAAACAACGGTTTTATCGTGAAATTTTCTGAAATCTAAGTAAAATTCCTGTAGAAAATTTCAAACTATTTTATTTCTTACAGGAATTAATTGATTAAGAAGATTCTGTTACATGGAATTATTGAATATTAAAAGAGAAGAGTGTCAATTTGGTCTTGTTAATGGGGCTACATAAAAAACTTGGAGGTTTTTTTAAAAACTTAAAGTTTAGTCAATCCCGAGGAAAAAGATTGTGGACATATTAATTAAACAAACATACTTTGGTTAAAAAGCATAAAGTACAGTTCCTTTTGACATTATTAAGACGTGGGTTGACATTATTATACAGGGTGGTTATAATTAAACTTCCCCTATCAACAGCATCCTACAGTGCAAACGGATTAAAGGAATGCAACGTAAATTGGTATATAGACTATACACGAGATGCGCTCACGGAATTTCGAAAAAAATATATATATATTAGCACTAAAATGTCCACCAGAAGGGGCTTTTTCAGAAAAAGCATTAAATTTAACACAATAAACGACCAAAATGGAATACAGAAACAATATTAACATTTATTGACAAGTTTCTGAAAACGACCCACATTAAGTAATACGTGTTTCGTATAAAGCTTCCTCTTCTTCGCAAGCATGTAAATCTCGACATTTTTTCTCGACATTCTCGACATCGAAAAAAAAAATTAGTTCCAAAATGTCCACCAGAAAGCGCTTTTTCCGGAAAAGCATTAAATTCAACACAATAAACGACCACAAAACGGAATACAGAAACAATATTAACATTTATTAACAAGTTTCTGATAACCTTGTCATCGAAACACACTGAGTCTGTTTTGGATAAAGCTTCCTCTTCTTCGCAAGCATGTAAATCTCGACATTTTTTTTTCCCCTAGAACTGACAGTTTTTCCCGGTTTTAGAATGTATTACTCATAATTCTTGTTCTGGATTGTTAATATTGTTAAATTTAATATTTTTTCCGGAAAAGGCGCTCTCTGGTGGACATTTTGGAGCTTTTTTTTTTTTTTTTTCGAAATTCCGTGAGCGCTTCTCGTGTATAGTCGATATACCAAATTTCCCGTTCACCCGTTTGCGCTGTAGGATGCTGTTCATAGGGGAAGTTAACTATAACTACCCTGTATATATATGATCGATAACTTCATTATGTTAAGAGTTTTCATCACATTTCGATAAAATAATATCTAGGGAGGTTAAAAAAGCAGGAGTGATATTCCTTCCACAAAAAATCGCAAAATTGTGATGACCCGTCTCCGCACCACCCTTATTAGTAAATATCAGATCATTGCCAATTGCCCACTGAGTAGCTCTAATGGGATTAAAACCAGCTCAATCTCAACCATCATAATTCATTTGTAATACGTAGTGCTTTTAGTTAGAAAATGTTGAACAACTGTTAGAAATTATAATAATGAATGAAAGTTGTAATTATACTATTTATCCAGAGTCTCTCTATAAATCTTATATATATTATAAATGTGAATGTCCGTTTATTTGACTGAGTTTCACGCTAAAACTGCTCGATGGATTTCGATAAAATTTGTTATGGAGATAGCTTATACCCTAACTTAGAAAGTTGGCTGCCTTTTATTCCGAAAAAAAAACTTTTTTTTGTTATTTTTATGCATAAAATAGCAATTTTGTAAGCTAATAATAGCAAAAAATTAGCCATTTCAATTTTAACCATAATTTAATTGTTGCCAAAATTAAATTTAATTATCCATAATTTAATTGTTGTCGAGTTTTTTTTTTTTTTTTTTCTTTTTTTTCCATCAGGAAAATAAATACATTTATCTAAACGTGAACAATAAAAAATAAAATAAATAAATAAATTGTGCATCTCACAAAAATTGACGTCATTTTAAATTTTAAATTTCTTTTACAAAGTGCTAATATAGTTTACGATGCTAATGTGTGTTGTATGTACTAAAATCAGTTTTATTTATAGATCCTCCTGGGTGATTTTTTAAATTGTTACGTTGAATTGAAGTACACCGAACATTTTTCGCCAAGAGGTTTTAATCTAGGTAGTTCAAGAAAAATGTAAAATTAATAAAGTTGTGTAGCATGATAATGTTTAGTTAATTATTTATTTTTTTATATACCATTCTCTACGCTAATTTAACATACAAATAAATGAGCTGCTGTGTGTGACTGCAATTGCACGCTGTCGGGCAGAAATATTTGATTAATTCAAATTAATATTTAAATAATTAATTAAAGATATGTTTAATAGAAAGCATAATCTTGGAGACAAACTTGGCGAGTGGGCGACCAAATTCGGTGAAAAATGATAGTTTAGGGTTCCCGATGTTTCGAAGCTCTCCGACACACGGGAACGTAGACCTTCAGCTTACCAAGGGATTCTCGATGGAGTCATCTCCAAGCCCCATCGCCAAAAGTTATAAGTAGGTGTGAGTTGATTTTTGCGAAAGAGTATGTAGTCACTGCGATCCAGAGTTATTCAGAGACCTATTCTGAGTCATTGCACTTTAGGGATTGAGCTCTAAGCAACTGGACATTTTTCGTGAGTGAGTGAAAATTTTTGCTCTGGTGTAGTTGATGTTATTTGCTTTACTCCTGTGGAACAAGTGACTATTTTTTAGACTGTCTCATAACATTTATCGAATAATGACTTATACTGTACGAGTAACAGCTTCAACTGTTTCCAGAATATTCGAAGAATTAACACCAGCTATTGGACTTTTTGAAAATATTTGTTTTAATAATAGTTTTTTTGTACAGATTCGAGAAGTTTAAAAAATGTTTGATATTGCCAAGGAGGTCCCATACTAAAGCTGTGACGAAAATAGTCGCCAATCGAAATATATTCAGTTACAAAGAAATCATTTAAATATAGTGTCCAGCGAAGCGGGCAAAGCCTGCTAGTTTATTATAAACCTTAGTTAAATGGAAGTAATTGAGATTCTCAGTCTTTATTTTGTATTTTTATGTATGTTGATAATTTAACTTCTCAATATATAAAAATTTAAAAGGAATGTTTCTACTTTAAGAAAAGATTTTAAGTTACAAATATATTCTTACCAATAATTGAATTAATATTAGTCATTAAAATGCATATAAAAAATAGAATTTTTAACATCTCCATTAATTTTTCTCTGGAATTTTACGTAAGTCTTAGGATAAAAGATTACCAGTAGTTTTTTGTTGAATTTTTTTTACAGTGAATTAAGTGGTATGGGCCTGTTTGGTTAAAACTAAGTGATATGTACCTGTTTGGTTAAAACAAAACAAAAAAGTGATGTAATAAAAAAAATTGTGGAAAATCCTTTATCCAGGTTATGTTAAGTAAGACTTTTAAACTTATTAATAAATTGAAAATCGTGATATAAAACACGAATGTTGACATTAACACAAGCATTACTTTTTTCTATATTTAATAGAAAAAATATTGAATTCGCAAAACATTTCTAAGTTTTGAAAGGTATAGAACACGATTTGACCGTTTTTAAGAAACGTCTGTCTGTCCGTCTACATGTCTGTCTTTGTGTCTGCGTATGTGTATAACAAAAGATTACATCTCAGGATTATGAACATAATTTTATATAAATTTATAATTAGCTGCTCCTTGACATATATTAGTGCCTATTAATTGTTGGTGCAAATCGCTCAGCAGGTAGTGCTGCTATGCTGCGATTTTTTCCATTTAAGGAGAGGCTGTATCTCAGATTCTGTTATTTATAGTCGAACAAAACTTGCTATGTAAGAGGGCTATCAGGAAATACTTTGCTGATTCAGTTTAGGTACATAATGATTGATAGGTGGCGCTGCTGTGCTGCAGTTTTCTCAGTGAACGGAAAGGCTATATTTCAGATTCTATTCTATATAATTGCACAAGGCTTGGTATATGAGAGAACCATTATGAAACACTATGCTGATTTAATTTCGGTGCACATCGGCCTAAAGGTTACGCTGATGTACTGCAATTTACTCCGTAAATAGGAAGGCTCTATGGTATACAAATGCACCAAACCTGATATGTGAGATAATTATTGTTAAAACGAATGCTGATGTAATTTTGTGCATATCGGCGGACATGTGTAACCCAACTTCTGTGATTTTCCACATGGCTACATTTCAGCATGTATTGGTTAAAACTGCACTAAACGTCATATGTACAGTCGGTAACAAAAGTCTATGAACACTAGTAAAAATTCCTATATAAAAAAAGTACACTTAATACAGTTTTGCTAAATGAATCCTTTTTGAATCCTGTTCTTAGTCAGTCTAAAAACAGGATTCGACAAGGATTTATTTAACAAAACTGTATTAAGTATACTTTTTTTATACAGGAATTTTGCTAGTGTTCGGAGACTTTTGTTACCGACTGTAAAATCTATATTATGAGAAACTATGATTAAACTTTTGTACACGTTAAACAGTAAGTGGCACTGTCATAAAGAATGACATAGAAAAAAGATTTGTGATTGTCACAGCATACTAGTTACACTTGTAATGCTTTTTTTTTTTTTTTTTTTTACTTCCTTATACAAAGTATAAGGAAGTATAGTACAGTCGGTAACAAAAGTGTCCGAACACTAGCAAAAATTCCTATGTAAAAAAAGTACACTTCATACGGTTTTGTTAAATAAATCCTTGTCGAACCTTGTTCTTAGTCTATGTAAGAACATGATTCGATTAGGATTTATTTAACAAAACCTTATGAAGTGTACTTTTTTTACATAGGAATTTTTGCTAGTGTTCGGACACTTTTGTTACCGACTGTAATCCCGATTTGCGAAATTGATTTTGTATTTCACATTGCTCGAAAACGAATGATCGCTGAATGTTGCCAATTTATACGTGTGACAGTCATGATGTCTAGTTGCACACCTGCAAGTTTCGTCTTAACAAGAGCTCTCGTTTTAGAGATATAAGCGACTTTACACGATTTTTCGTGACGTCTGTATGTATGTGTGTCTGTGTGTGTGTGTGTGGGTGTGGGTGTATGTCGCATAACTCAAAAACGGTTGGACGTAGAAAGTTGCGAATTGGTACATAGGTTTGTTATAACATCTAGTTGTGCACCTCCCTTTTTGGACTTTATATGATTTTCCGTTTTGGAGATATTTAGGAAAATTAGGTTCATAATGGGCAAAATGTATCAAAAAACGGTAATAGCTCAAAAACGGTTTGGACAAACCTTGCAATTTAACTGGCTTCTCGACTAGCTAGACGTTTGAAACTTTCAGAAAAGTTCAGAACACGTTGACATGAGTCCCCCCCAAGGCACAACTTTGACATGAGTCCCCCCCAAGGCACAACTTTGACATGAGTCCCCCCCCAAGGCACAACTTTGACATGAGTCCCCTCCCCAAGGCACGACTTTGACATGAGTCCCCCCCAATGTACAACTTTGACATGAGTCCCCCCCAAGGTACAACTTTGACATGAGTCCCCCCCAAGGCACAACTTTGACATGAGTCCACCCCCCCAAGGTACAACTTTGACATGAGTCCCCCCAAGGCCCAGCTTTGACATGAGTCCCCCCACAGGCCCAACTTTGACATGAGTCCCCCCAACGCCCAACTTTGACACGAGTCCCCCCCAAGGCACAACTTTGACATGAGTCCCCCCCAAGGCACAACTTTGACATGAGTTCCCTCCCCAAGACACGACTTTGACATGAGTCCCCCCAATGTACAACTTTGACATGAGTCCCCCCAAGGCACAACTTTGACATGAGTCCCCCCCCAAAGCAGAACTTTGACATGAGTCCCCTCCCCAAGGTACAACTTTGACATGAGTCCCCCCCAAGGCACATGAGTCCCCCCCAAGGCACAACTTTGACATGAGTCACCCCCAAGGTACAACTTTGACATGAGTCCCCCCAAGGCCCAACTTTGACATGAGTCCCCCCCCCAAGGTACAACTTTGACATGAGTCCCCCCCAAGGCACAACTTTGACATGAGTTCCCCCCAAGGCACAACTTTGACATGAGTCCCCTCAAGGAACATTTTTTTTTTTTTTTACATATGCATGAATTTTTTTAAAATATTTTTAGCCAACTGTTTCGGGTCCAGTGACAATGTTTTTTAACATTATGTATATTTTTAAAAGTGTATAAGGAAGTCATGTGGTGCCCACATCAGATTTTCTTTTTTAATACTCACGATGCTAATAGTTTAGATCAATATTCGTTTAGTACTCAGACAGATACAGTCGGCAGCAAAAATATCCGAGCACTAGCCAATAATTCCGATATCAAAAAAGTACACTTAAAACTGTTTTGTTAAATAAATCCTTGTCGAACCATGTTCTTAGACTGACTAAGAACATGACTCGACAAGGATTTATTTAACAAAGCAGTATTAAGTGTACTTTTTTTTAGACAGGGATTATTGCTAGTGCTCGGATACTTTTGCTGCCGACTGTAATATTATTCTCTAATGAGATATATTTTACCACGTTTTTTTTATTAACTTCTATTCTTGTTTGTCCGGTACAAATCTTGCAATCGATTTTTAACTAACTTCCCTACTAGCTAGACGTTTGAAACTTTCAGAATAGCTCAGAACCCGATGACAATACAATACTTCGAAGCCCGATTTCCAAATTTGCGATTATTTTTCTTTTAATTAATTAAAAATATTAAAATAATAACCTCCTAATAGCTTTAAAAATATCCATTAAAATATTAGCTATAATCTAATTTTTGCAAAAAAAAAAAAAAAAAAATTACGAGTTCATTTTCTTTCGACATAAAAATACATTTAATTAGACGTGAACGTTAAAAAATTGTAAAGAGCTAAATTATGCATCTCACAAAAATTGATGTCATTATCACTTTAAAAATTTTATACACGTTGATAAAGTGCTAATAATGATTCAATAGAAAATTTAAAAACATGGTATATAAAAAGTTTTTTATCTTATAATTATTTATAATTTTCTTAAGTAATTTACCTTTCGTTAAAAACTAGTAGACAACACATTTTATTCCTATAATAGTTCCTTGTGTATATAGTTCCTTTCTTTACAGCAACATAAAAAAAATTTATATGTGCTATATACTCATTTATCAATGAAATCATTTACTAAAAGAAAATATGAATTTCTTATTTACAACATGGAGCGAATTAAATTACAATAATTTGCACGTACTATAAGTTTTCAAAATTCAAATATATATTGGAAGCTATTATATATAGAAAGATTTACTTTAAAATAAGTACCTTTTGACTGCATCTATTTTTAACAATTTTAACATTTTAAGTTACATTTCCATAATTTTTTCAGCTGTATAATATTTCTCTCATTATTTTGTATGCGAATTTGTATTTCATTATATGTGTATTTTATTCTGAGTAATATATACATATAATTATAATTTTATTTCATTTCTTTTTATTTTATTTTATTTATTTATTTAATTTTATCTGTAATTGTATTTTTTTTTTTTTTTTATTACAACCTGGATTCCTTGATCGATTCCAATTTACAAATTTATTTAAAAAAATAAACCAATCAAACTTATAAAGTAACGTATTGCCTTAAAAAATTGTCAGGTATCCTAAAATAAATTAAATCAGCCAAAAATAACGACAGGAAAAAATAAAAATAAATAATCTATTGCCATTGGTTTTTTCTTTCCTCTTTCAAGGAGTGAGAGACATAAACGGAAAGTCTGGAAAAAAATGTGATCCATGACGGAAATACGTTATAAGAACCTGCACAACCCCTGATAAACCAGATGTGAACAATGTCAGCATCAATGAATGTTTAAGAGAAATATATTGAAAATGATTTCACATGGTACATCCGTAGAGGAGATTATGGGAAAAAAATTACTTTTAGTTTATTTTATAAAATTTTAAGTAAACATTTAGATGTATTTTTTATTATCAGTCATTGTAATATATTTTTTTAAGATATAATGTATATATTTTTAATATATATATATATATATATATACAAACGTGCAAACATTTTTGTTTTTATCGAAATATATAAACATGAAAATTTGTTACTGTATCTGTCCGGATTATTGGATTTCATCAAAAATTGGTACACTCATTAATCAGGATAAAATCTAGTTCACGCTGTATTTTTTTAGTTCAATCTGATAACTGATTTACAAAAAAAAAATAATAATAATAATAATAATAATTTTAAAATTATTAAAAGGAAAAATCAAATGGATAGCAAACATAATCAAATAAATAACTAAATGTTTATGTCGAAAAAAAAATTGTACGTGCAAACTTTTTTTTTTTTTTTTTATAATTTCATTTAAGTTCAGAAAAATCGTGCTAAAGAAAAGAACAGCTTCAGCTTTGAACCCCTTGACGAAATTTGAAATTTGGCACCGAAGTAACTCGGACGTTTCTTGCCACGATCGTTATTTGTGCAATTGCGAAAACCATTTCAGTTTACCGATAAAAATTTAAAATACCCCAAGGGGATCCTATGCTAAAGCTATACCAAAGTAATAAAAAACTTTGTATATAAAATTCTTAAACGAAAGTAATTTACTAGAAATGCAAATGTTAATTTTATAACATAGCTTAACGAATCAAAGTAACATCCTTACATAAAACATTTCTTTGTGAATTCCGTTATATATGTACGTGTTACTTATATCATAGTTCATTCTATTGTTTAGATAACATGTAATCAAAAACAATATTTAAAAAAAAAATTGTCTACCTATCTGCTTGCAAAGAATAGGTTGAAAAATGTAGTACACTCCTGCTCAAAAGTTTAGCATGATTTGCAAGCGATCAGTTTTTTCAATTTAAAAACTCATCTATCGATGAAATGTTTTGAAACATTGGGTATTTAAAGAACTGGGTCTTCCTCATTTTTTTTCAGTGAAGATTGGTTTAAGACAATATTTAGAGGACCGGTAACAAATTGAGCAAAATCAATAATGTTTGTGATCACCCTGTAAGTTAAGTAAACGAAAGGAGCTGTAACTTTAGGATATGTTAGCATAGACCCAGTTCAATTTGTGGATGAATTTGTGTGACAATAGTGTATTAAATAACGGAGATATAAGCATTTATTTTAAAACGCCACAAACAGTTAACATGTTTTTTATTTATAATATACAGAGTTTTTCCCACTTTCAGATAAATTGGAAAAACACAAATAAAACAATATACTGCAATCGGAATACAAATATCTTAAATATCTCATGAAGTATGAGCATTTTTATAAAAAAACGTTTTCATTGCGCATGTTCGAAAGTTAAAAAAAAAAAAAAAAAAAAAAAAATATTGCATAGGTTGAATATTGGACAACTTTTGTCAAAAGTGCATTTGAATAGAGTAAAAATTAAGCAAATTATCTGAAAAAGAACGAGCTAGATTTTCGATATTTTCCAACAGTTGAAATTTATTAAAGGTTTTTTCACATGCAGAGTAATTAATCTGAAGATTATTTCAACCACGCTCCAAATGTACTTTTTTGTGAAAAACGCCTTATAAGCTTGTAACTCTAACATATTTTTGTTTATTTACTAAGATTTGTGAGATAATAAAGGGTTTTTCACAAAAAATAACTTTTGTGCTAAGTGGTTAAAATAATTGGATCTTTAAATTAATTACGCGGCATGTGAAAAACCCCTCAAGAAATTTCAACTCTTGGAAAATATCTAAAATCTAGCTCGTTCTTTTTCGAAAAATTTGCTTAATTTTTACTCTATTCAAATGCACTTTGGATAAAAGTTGCCCAGTATATCTAGTTTTCAACCTATGCAATATTTTTTTTTTATCTTTCGCACATGCGCAGTGAAAATGTTTTTATAAAAATGTTCATATTTCATGAGTTATTTGAGATATTTGTATTCCGATTGCAGTATATTGTTTTAAATGTGTTTTTTCAACTTACTTGAAAGTGGGAATAATTTTCGTTAAAAACTCTCTATATTATAAATAAAAAAACACGTTGATTTTTTTTTTTCGTTTTAAAATAAATGCTTATATCTCCATTATTTAATGTACTACCGTCACACAAATTCACCAACAAATTAAACTGGGTCTGTATTAACATGTCCTGAAGTTACAGTTCATTTCGTTCACTTAACGATACATGGTAATCTCAAACATTATTGATTTTGCTCAATTTGTAACCGCCCCCCCTAAATGTTGTCTTAAACCAGTCTTCACTGAAAAGCATGAGGAAGATGCAGCTCTTTAAATAGTACCCAATGTTTGAAAACATTTCATCGAGAGAGAAGTTCTTAAATTTGAAAAAAAAAAAAAAAAAAAAAACCTGATTGTTTGCAAATCTTGCTAAACTTTTGAGTAAGAGTGTATATTCACAATAAATTTAAGCAGCTTGTTGGAAAACATTTCTGGAAAATTCTGTAATTAGCAATATAACGCATATGATCAGTGGTCTGTTTAGTAATTATAAGAAAGCACCACAGAGCTGGCGTTTAAAAGAAATTAGTACAAAACTTTGAATAAAGGTCATAAGATATAAGAACTCGCAACAATTGTTTCGGGACGAAAGAAAACACGACCCTTCGTCAGGCTAATCGTACCAATATTTTTCGCCTGACGAAGGGTAGTAATTTCTTTCGACCTGAAACAGTTTTTGCAAGTTCTTATATTTTATGGTATTTATTCAAATTTTTGTACCAATTACTAATGGTAATGTTCGCATCCTACGCAGACAGCCCTTGTGGGACTCTTAGTTGATCAAACGTTTCTATTTTATTTAATACGTATGCTCGTTAAGCAAATTTTCAGCACTTTATATTGTAAAGTTGAATGAGTTAATTTAGTCACACGTGTAAATTTAGCACACAAAGAGTTGGCGATTTTTCACCCACACGTTGGGGTGTATTTTATAGAACTTTTTGTTTTGTTTATTTGTTTGTTTGTTTATAGTGCAGATTAGTCATAATTACAAAAAATAATGACTATCATATTAAAATGTTATGCTTTTGGCATTACATATCATTTACATTTCGTCCTATAATTATCAATAAAAAATAGCACAATAGAATATACAGTAGAGCCGAGCTTATCCGAGCCCCGATTATCCACGTTTCGGGTTAACCGAGGTAGTCAAAAAAATGCTTTGTCCCAGTGGAGGCGTGACCTTTGACAAATAGCGTCAAAAACTTTGACAAATTTAACTACACGGTATTATTATTTTTTAATTTATGTATGTATTGTATTTCATTTTTAATTGACTACATTTAAATATGTAATAGATGTATTCTATTATTTCATTCATTTCTTTTTTAATTCATTTTAAACTTTATGGTATGTTTCTCCCTCGATTTACAATAGAGCCCTTGTTATTCGAGTTTTCGATTATCCGAGTCCACATTACCTTGGATAAGCAAGAGTCTACTGTATATTTATAGCAACTTATAAAATGGCTACCTCCGTTAACCTAAATCTTCTTTATTGTAAACCTTACGCTTGTATCAAAAAAAGAAGAAGAAAATGTAAGCGGTGACTGAATTGCAGAAATTTAATTAATAAGATATCTATTTAATATCATTCTTTTATATATAATTCAAACCACCCTGCGTTTATAGTCGATGGATAAAAAAGAAAGAAAAGAAAAAAATATTTAAGGTAAGACTAATGGATTATTTAAGGTAAAAAAATTTCCCATGCCCACAATGCATCCATATTTTTAGATAAAACCATCTAAAAAGCGATTAAAAATAATTTTAAAAATGTTTTGTGATAAAAGTTTACAGGTAGTAAAAGACTATTTAAAAAAAAAAAAAAGCATGAATTTAAAAATATATTAAAGCTAATCTGAAATAAATAAAAGAATCCTTATATCCAAAATAATAACTTTCAAACGTATGCGCAGAGTTATACTCATTCACACAAAATTTGTAAAAGCACCGTTTGTACAAAGCATACAAATTTGCGTACATTCTTTATTATTATTATTATGAAAGATGATTTTTAAAAAATCTGATACACATAAAAAATTACTAAAGTATTTTATTTTATTTTATTTTATTTTATTACATTTCCGTCTCAAGTTGACTTTATAAATGTACAAGAAATTTTCACATAGTGAAATTGTTAAGAAAAGAATATAAAATAATATTAAAAACAGTTTTAATGAATAGAATACATTTATTTCAATTTGTATTTATTTATTTTTCATTTTAAACTTCAGCCTTACAATCAAAATAACATTGGTAGTAAAACTTACAAATTTGCTATTAAACGAACGAATAAAAACTCCAAATAAATTACTTTATATAATGTTTTAATATATAATTGAATTTCATATTAATAAATAGAAATAAAAGAGCATAAAGTTTAAAAATACTCCAGTTAAAATCTATCTATATATATATTTTTACTTACATATTTTTCAAAGATTTTCATTGAGTGAGAGAGCTTTATTTGATATCTTTAAATTAAATCGATCTAAATTATAAAACAGAAAAAAGATACAAATATATAAAAAATGTTTAAAATTTTACATTAAAAAGCTTTTTAATGAAATATTTATATTCTTTACAATTTATTTGATACGTTTTCTAATATGAATTTATTTAATACAGAACTTTAAAGTTTACAAAAATGATAAAAATGTATTTCTCATCACAAACATAAAATATTTTTAAATTTTAAAGTAATCTTAAAATTAATATAGCGTTAGTGGTAAAAATTTAAGCATGTATATAAAACGATTGGAAATTTAAAGTTTTTGTTACATAAAATCACTGCAGAAGAATAGAGTATAATTTAAATAATATACATGAAAAGAAGACTCCTAAATTTGGAAATACAATAATAAATAGAAAACATATTTTATTAACTTTTCGAATAATTTCCAAAACTTTAGTTAATTTTTAACTGAAAACGAAGGCTCAAATTTTAAATGTCTTACACTGTAAAGTTTAATTTTATAACTAACTTAAGAATGATTTCATTGAAAAGATTTTATTATTAAACACTCTTTTACTCAGTAAAGTATAATAAAGTTCTAGATCAAGTACGAAATTTCTATTCGTAATTGCATAATGAATAGAGATAAGATTTTAAATGGAGAAGCTCAATTTTGAAGTAGAATATTGCAATTTATATATAAAATTAGACGGCTAAATTTTAAACAAATTCTTTAAAGAAGATTAGAAATTTTGTTGAAAAGCTTTGAAAGATTCCCATTGATAAATGGATTTTAAAATAAATTAATGTATAGAAAGCTTTTATAAATATTCTTCTTCAAATATTTCGTAATTGCGATATTTTTAATTTTAAAACCAAACTCTAGAATCTAAATGACATAAGTAATTAGAGTTAGTTTGATGAACTATGCAAATAAAGATTTGTAGATAACATTTTGGTATTTAGACGCATATATTTTATAGAAATAAACTGATATGCTAAAAAATAAAAAATAAAATAATAAAAGAACAAGAAACGAATAGTCATAATTCTCTTAATCTATTTCAAACGGAAGATGATATGATTTTTTTTTTTTTTTTTAGTTTTAATACTGATAATTAAGTATCGAAATAGCATTAGTTTTGAAATTGAAAGTCAAACTATATGTATACTGCTATGATGCACTTAACGGAAGCAAGTCTTATTCTAAATATACTTAAATTAAAAATCAGATAAGAAAATTTGGATTTATTTATTTATTTTTGCATAGCTGCCAATATTTTTATTTATTCCGGAGTACTTTTAGCTCCGTCTTTAATCCATACCATTTTTTTTTTTTTTTTAAATATATAAAGAGTAATTTTTTCTTATTTTATCATAGTTACATATTGGAGAAAAATATTCTAAAAATAAAGTGGTGCGAAACAAAGGCGGAGCTAAAAATACTCCGGAATAAATTAAAATATTGGCAGCTATGTATTTTTGGTATGTGCGTGTGAAAGGTTTTTAAGCTACTTAAAGTAAATTGAAGGACAGGCAAATGCAAAAAAAAAAAAAAAAAAGAAAACAAGAAAGAAAAAAAAAGAAAACAAGAAAGGAAGAAAACAAGAAAGGAAGAAAACAAGAAAGAAAGAGAAAGCAGTAAAGAAAAGAAGGAAATAAAAAAGGAAATGAAAAGAATAAATGAAAAGAATAAATACAGAAAAAGAATCTTATGAGTATTTGTTAAATAAAATATATTTTCATATACGTTTTCAAGAATTTCGCAGGTCTAAAAATCGTTTTTAATTTTAAAACAAACTTTTAGAGTCTATAGAAGTAGTAATAAAACGAGTTATCTATACTAATCAAAATAATAATTAAAATTTTAATAACGATTTTTTTTGTCATGTAATTTTTATGCTTTACAAATTTCTAGTAGAATCCAATTTTTAATTTTAAAATATAATTAGAATATAATTTTTTTTATTGAAATAGCAAATTTGAACTCTTCGTTGATTTCTCGAGATCATTTTTCGTAAATATTTCTAGATAGATAAAAGACTGTGATTAGTGAAAAATCTTTAAACACCTCATATTCAAATTAAAAATGTCTAAATATGCAATGTAAAATTATTTTAAATTTATATTAAAATTTATTAATTATATTAAAAATATGTTTGTTTCGTTTAAATGCATTGATTTCATTGGTGACGTTCTAAAGCTTTTTTCTTTCTTTCTTTTTTTTTTTTTTTTCTTTTCTTTTCTTTTCTTTTTAATAAAGTAAACGATTGTAAGCTAAACTAATATAATATATTTTTTTTTTCTTTTCTCTTTCTTTTGCTTCAGTGCGTGTAAACCTATATCAAGAAAGCTCAACTATCAATTTCAACATTTATTACAAGAAAAACGTTTGTTATTACTTAAAAATAAATTAATTTAATATATCTAAATGCATTGCTATTAATGATTTAAGCAATATATTCCATTTAGTGTAAGTATTTTTAATACCATATTATTAAGCTTTGTCACAAACAGTTTACATACTTACTTTTAATTACATACGAATTATTTAATTACTTATACAGATTGGAGGGGAAATAAAGACATATTTATTTATTAATATGAATGAAAAGTACAGAAGTAAGTTTCGAAATAAAGAAGTTACATAAATGTAACGCACGTTTAGAATTTTTACGAACTGTTGTTACCATAGATATAGCAATAAGACATAGATTGATCAATGGGGGAAAAAAGTGATGCTTTTTCATTTGAAAAAAGACGGCCATTTAACTCTCTTATGTACATCTTTTCCCGGGTAAATATACACGGGAATAGACAAAGAAAATCTACCAAATAAAATTTATGTACTAAAAGAGTATGAAAAACCCCGGATAACCATTTTCCTGTCTTTCTTTTCTTTTTTCTTTCTCTTTCTTTTTTCTTTTCTTTTTTTTTTTTTTTTTTACTGTACTTTAGCATACTCTGCACAAAACGGACTTTCTTTCGTTCGGTATGTATTATTATACTTCTTTTTTTTTTTTTTTTTTTTTTTTTTAAGATAAAAATCGTCTGCACCCATCATGAAAAATAATGTTAATAAATTATAATTTAATAAATAATTTGTACTGCATAAATTTGTATAGGATTATATATAGAAGAAAGTATTGTGGTGGTCACAACGTACTTGTCATATATTAAAACTTCCGCGGCTGCTAACTACATTTAAAATAATTTTGAGAATTCCATATTACTTACTAATATAAAATATTAAAAAATATTAAAATTTAAAAAATGTATTCCATTAAATATGAAGACAGTAATTATTTCATCATAATAACAAAGCAACTGTGATTATAAAAATTAAATTTTTCATAAATTACTTGAATATAACTTATTCGTGAAAACTTATCTCATTTCTTTTCATATATTTATAAGCAATCTTAAAAGCCGCGCAATATTTCGGCATTTTCAAAATTCATTAACATTCTGTTCTATTACTGTTTTCGAGTTTTAACTCTCTAATGGCTGATGCCAAAAAAGTTTTTCGGCATCAAAAAGCTTTGCTCGTTAACATGGGGATGATAGATCTATGTAAATTACTATATCTATGGTTGTTACATTACAATAAAGCTTAGAAAGGTAGAAAATAGAAAAGCCGTATAGATTTTATTGGATGAGAAAACAATTGTCGTTATGAGTTCCGTAAGAAACAAGTCTTAATATCAATTATTCATAAGTGGAATTTAAATTTAAATTAATATAGTAATAGTTAAGGGATGAAATATTTCACATTTAAAGCACAGAATCCGTGTTTATTTTGACGCTTTTTGCATATATAATTGAAAAGATAACTATGATGTTAAATTATACTAAGCCGACGATGGACTTTCAGAAAAGTGAAATTGGACTAAAAGATTAATATTTTAAATTTACAGAAATATAAAACTAAATAACAGTGGCAATGTGTGGCAAAAAAAGAATTTTTCAACTCCTATAATTATAAACTGCGTTATATGCAATAAAATTTGTAAAATAATACTGAATCTCTTCAAAAATTAAATCTTTAAACGCCATTTTCTCAAAACTAATTTTTATGTAGTTGCGTCAAGTTTAAAATGTTCCATGCGTCTTATTTTACCATGTTTTTATTAACTTCTATTCTTGTTTGATTGTGTGTTTGTCCGGTACAAATCTTGCAATCTATTTTTAACTAATTACCCTACTAGCTAGACATTTGAAACTTTCACAGTAGCTCAAAACCCGGTGACAATACAATACTTCGAAGTCAGATTTTCGAATTTTCGAATAGTTTTCTTTTAATTAATTAAAATATGAAAATAATAAGCTCCTAATAGCAATAAAAATAGTCATTAAAATATTAGCTATAATCTAATTGTTGCCAAAAAAAAATTACGAGTTCATTTTTTTTCAACATAAAAATAAATACATTTAATTAAACATGAGCTTTAAAAAAGTTGTAAAAAGTTAAGTTTAGAGCCTCTTAAATAAAATATGTATAGGAGCCTTAGTTAAATTATGCATCTGGCAAAAATTGACGTCATTATCATTTTAAAGATTTTCTACACATTGATAAAGTTCTAATGTATTTCATGATGCAAATGTATGTTGTTCTGAAAGGATTAATATTTTATTTTTAAAACCAACTTATTATTATTATTATTATTATTATTATTATTATTTAATCTTCATGAAACTTCATTTAAAAGTTTTATATATTTATATATATACATATATGTATATATATTAGAACAAAACTTATTTACATTTTTTCATTTTTCATTTTTAAAACTTCAAAATTAAATAAAAAATAATTAATAAAAAAAATTTCGAAAAAAAAAATGTTTTTTTTTTTTTTTCTTCTTTTTTTGGTCGTTTAATTATGATTTTAAATAAAAAAGTTCAAATAACTTTTGTTCAAATCATATTAAGTTACCTGTAAAAAGGAATTTGGAATACTTCCAAAAGCAGTTCATTCGAACAATGCGTTTAGAAGCTATCGTGTTTACTCACATATATACGCAGACATACATCACCATAAAAATAGAAAACATCAACTGAAGGAACTTCAAAACGTATAGGTCCACTAAAATCTCAATGTCGAATTTTGTCATGATTACAGTACTTCCCTTACATACATTTATTCGCAGAATAAAATATAAAAAAAGAAAAAGAAAAAATAGATGTTTTCCCCCTCTTGTACAATACCCAAGATGTTCTTGCGCTATAACTGTGCTTCAGAAGTTGCCTGCTGTTACATAATGTTTACCATCTTTGACATTTCCAGTAGATGTACAGGTGGTAGAATCACTAAATGGACAAGATGAAAAGCTGCAACGGTTTTTATGAAGACTGTGATGGAGGGTTTAAGATTTCAGAAGACACCTGTTTAAGGATCCTCCAATCTCTGGCTAGCTTCGTCTGATCCCAAATCTCTTACTATGATCCTTTATTGCTGATACATAACCCTCAAATGCTCAGCTGCAAAGTTATACATACAAAAAAGTGTAACAAAAGAAACTGCCATCCATTGATGAACAGTTTTACCCAGAAGGTGTTTCTCAAAAATGCCCCGTTATATTAAAAACCAAAATTGCCTTTTTTCCTCATAAAGTTAAAAGATCTTTACTGTCATTTCAGTTAACAGTTTCTTTCTGTCTAAATTGGGAACTTTTATTTGCTTTTTTTGCTTTCTAGACACAATAAAATCTTGGTTTTATAATATTTTAAAAATAAATAAGTAATAAAACTCTTATTTCTGATTTAAATTAAAAAAAAAAAAAAAAAAAAAAAAAAAAAAAAGAGCATTATTTTTTCTAATATACAATTAAAAATAAATAAATAAACTTTTTTTTTTTTTTTTTTTTTTTAATGTATACACTTTTAAATTTTCGAAAATACTTATGCAAGTTCTTTATTTTCGATATCGAGGTTTTACCTCTTTTAAGGAAAATATTTTTTTTTTATAATTAATAAGAATAATGCCTCTCCCCCCTCATATAAAAAAGTAAGAAATTAGAAAAATTGTGGATGTTATAAAACTTTTATGTAAATTATCTTCTTAAAATTATAAAAAATTGCTTACTTACACTTATAAATATTACAATATTAAGTGTTTTAAAAATTTTTGAAAACTATTCAAATTTAATTCAAAAAAAGAAAAAAAAATTTCAAAATTTTAGATATTTTGAAAAAAAAAAAAAAAAAAAAAATAGTAAAGTGTAATACTGCTAACTATTATATAACTAGTCGGCCTTCGTTCGCCTAATGGTTGATATTTCCAAATTAGCCTCTTTTTAAATTCGATGTTTTTTTATTATCCTGACAAGCCATGCACACCAAATCAAAAACAGAAGCAAAATGTGCTGATAAATAGGCAATATTTTTTAATTAAATTTTTCTTATAAAAAACGGATTTTTAATTATAAAATATAATTTAATATTAATTAATGTTAAAAATAAAATTCAGCTCAAATTCATTTATATAGCCACTGGTTTATTTGTCGATGGTATAATAGTACGTAAATACCACTAATTTATTACTTTCTTTTTTTTTTTTTTTTTCTTTTTCATGGAGAGTTACATATGTCTGCAAAATTAAAATTGAATCGGATGATATAAAATGGGTGAAAGTCCACTTCTTTGATTTAATTTGACCCACGCGCATAAATAAATAAATAAATAAACAAACAAACAAACAAACAAACAAACAACATGGCATAGTGACACAGAGGGAGCTGCTGTTTGTAGCCTCACGTCCTGTTCAAATCACAGTTCAGGTGGCATGGACGTTTGTGGTTAAATGTTGACATTTAACAGCCCAGCTTCAAATGTAATTTTTTACTTTATCAATATTTTAAAATATTTTAAGAAATTGAAATGCGAATAGAGATATGAATTTAACAAATATATCTATAGAAGAAAGAAGCAGTGAAAAGAATCAAATTTGACAAAAACACAAACAAGCAACATTTTATATATATATATATATATATATATATATATATATATATAAATGCTGTTTGCTTGTGTTTTTCACGATTTTGTTTGGTTGTGTCTGTCGCATTTATTAATTAATCTTTAAAAAAGATTTTTTTTCTTTCAATAATTACCTTTAAAAAGCTGAGAAATAAATTATGCAAGATTTTTATTTAAATACTACGCCTTTAATACACTGCATTTCGGGGAAATATTTAAAATATAATTAAGAATAATTAGTCTCTAAAAAAAGAAGAAAAAGGAAGAAAAGAAAAAAAAATAAAAGCTTTTTGACTATATTAAAAAAAATCTGGAGTGACTCCACTCGACTTTCCGAACATTGAGTAACTAACAGTTTTGTAGATAAAATAAAGAAAGAGGAATTGCTAAACAAACAAAAGAGAGAAAACCATAATAGAGTGTTTTGTTCTCCATATATCACACGAGGTTTTATTTAACGCTACTGAACTTTGAGCCCTTAGATCATAATGATAAAGAATTTTTCGTTTTGTCCCTGTAAAAATCTATAGATGCTAGATTCACCAAAATGCTTATAGTTAGTGCAACAGTGATTTATAATATTCATACAAATTTTCAGCTCAATTGAATAAGGCGTTTAGATGCTATCGCACTTTTAAAAATTTGGTCTCATAGGCCATAATGATAAAGAATTTTTCTTTGTGTCCCTGTAAAAAACCTGTAGTGCTAGATTCACCAAAATCTATACAGTTGGTGCAAATGCGACCTATAACATGTGTACAATTTTTTTGCTCAGATTAATAAGGCGTTTAGACGCTATCACACTTTTAAAAATTTGGCCCCATTGGCCTTAATGATAAAGAATTTTTCTTTGTGTCCCTGTAAAAAAACTATAAGTGCTAGATTCTCCAAAATCTATACAGATTGAGTATCTGTGACCTATAATATGGGTATAAAATGTTTGCTCAATTGAATAAGGCGTTTAGATGCTATCGCACTTTTAAGATTTTGGTCCCATAGGCCATAATGATAAAGAATTTTTCTTTGTGTCCCTGTAAAAAAACTATAAGTGCTAGATTCACCAAAATCTATAGGGTTCGTACTATGGTGACTTACAATATACGTACCAACTTTCAGGTTAATCGAACAAAGCCTTTAGACGCTAGCGTGTTCACAAACATACACACATACACACATACACACATACACACATACACACACACATACATACATCATCGTAAAAATAGTGAAAACGGACTCAGGGGACCTCAAAACGTATAGAAACATCAAAATCTCGAATTCGGATTTTTGACATGATTACAATACTTTCCTCACTATAGTGTTCGGAAAGTAAAAAGGGGGGGAAAAAGTAAGATAGAAAAAAAAAAATCTTTATTGTGGATAATTAACCAAAATTCATATTTATTAAATAATAATTCATCGACTAATCTATCGTTATTTATAATATTAGCAGCAGTCTTTCAATTATCCAAAATCGCAAATTAGTATTATTAAAGATAAAAAATTTTAGTTTAGGATAGTAATTAAATATAACCTCTTTTAATCATAATATGGTTGATAAGAATATATATAACTACCAAAAATATCATTTAATTAACATTTATGCATATTAGCTCGTTTTTTGGATAAATTTTACGGGAGTACTTGTATCTTATATTAGTAATAGCGGTTTCACGCATAACAAAGTATAGTACAAGAGTATTTGTTAGCTGTTTATAACATGACAAGGATTTGTGGTGATAAATACTCTTCTCGCTTTTCCTGTTCATGCTTATATAATTAATCATCCGTAGTGAGAATCAATCATCAAATATTTTCTTTAACCCTTTAACGTTCACTACTTAATTTATTTTAAAGATTACTAAACTAATTTTAAAAATGGCTTTTAGACACATAGCTGATCATAAATATTTTAAAAAATGAAAAATTAGCATTGTTCCTTTTCAAGAAATTTTTGGTTTCAAACATCTATAAGTTAACCTTATTAAATTCAAATAATATTTAATTTAATAAATAAAACACTTGTAAGTAAACATTATCGACTACAAAAACTCGTGAAAGTTGTTTCAGGTGAAAATAACAGTCCAGCTGTTCATTAAATGAAAAAAAAACTAGTCATGAGTGCATCATCAAACCAGCAGTTCGCACTCGCGCACACTAAGAAAATTGATGTGACTTATGCATTTAGCTTCCTTTGAAGCATTATTTGTTAAATTTTTGAATAATGTTGCTATCTACCGAACAGAAAAGAAACAAAATTTTAAAACCTGATTAAAAACAAGGGGGAAATGTTAAAAAAACCGCTACATAAAAATTGTTAAATTATGTCAAATGTTTGGTTTCGCTGCGAAACCAATGAACGTTAAGGGGTTAAACATGACAAATAATGACATTTATAGATGTATAACAGTGACATACAATATATATATACACGGTAAAAATAGCAAAAATTTAAAATAAATGGTATAGTTTTATGTGAATATTTATAGCTGTTTAAATTTTGGTATAAGAACTACCCCGCTTTGTCAATTATATAATTTAAAATACGCAAATTGGCCATAAACGTAGACCATACGTACTTCAATATATATATATATATATATATATATATATATATTTATACTTTGCAGATTAGTAGAATTCCTTGCCAGAACAAATGCACAAAAATTATTTTTTTTTTTAGCTATAGGGATAATGCAGTCACTTCCTAATTGTAGCTTTGGAGTGATGTGTTCAAATGTAACTTTAGTTTGATGTAATGTCAGTTGCATAGGCAAAAATCCTAAATGGCGCTTTTTTTTCTTAAATTTTATCTCCAAAAAAATTTTTTTTAATATAATTTTCTTTTAAAATAATAATTATTTTATGTTTTCATATTTAACCACTACACATTTAGAAAAACATCATTATTTCAAATCAATATTGAGTGACATCATATTCATTAACAGTTAAGTTGCATATGATATCCAATGTTAAAATTCGAAATTATATTGACTAAAATACGCAAATGGATTATATAAACATTGACCATACATATTTCAATAATGAAAAATATTGCCTTGCGGGTTTACAGAAAAGTAGAAATCCTTGACAGAATATATGTGCAAAAATTATTTTTTACTACGTGGTTAAAAACTTTGTAACTTTAATCACAATTGTAGCTTCAGATTAACCTTTTGAAATGCAGTTTTAGTTTGATACAATATCAATTTTATAGACAGAAAATTTCTGTCATTTTGAAAGCCAATATAATAAATGACACTTTTTAATTATTATTATTATTATTCCCAAACAATTGTTCCCAGATACTGAAATATTGAAATAAATATGAATAAGTTAACAACTATACTAGAAACTAATTACAAGAAAAAGTAGGAGAGATATTATTTAAAATCATAAATAAAAAACAATTATCAATTTGATGTTTTTGAATACTTTATAAAGATTAACATTTTTTTTCTTGTAGCTAAATTAACACTTTTTTTTTTTCTAAAATAACAATTATTTTATGTTTTTACATTTTACCGTTACGTATTTAGAAATGCATCATTACTTCATATCAGTAGTGAGTGACATCATATTTATTAACAGTAAAGTTGCTTATAAAACCCGATGTTAAAATTCCATTTCTATTTCATCTGTATATAAGTTTGCACGTTTAATCATTATACACACTGTAATTTATTTTATTTATAATTATTATTAATATTATTATTATTTTAATGTTCACATGAAGCTTTATTAAATTGTGACCATCTTTCTGTAATCGAGCCGACTAATTATTAGCCTAGTTTAACAAGTTTGATTTAGCGCAGTATCATATTCATTAACAGTAAAGTTGCTTATAAAACCCGGTGTTAAATTTTCTTTTCTATTTAATCTGTATATAAATTTGCAAATTTAATCATTGTACGCACTGTAATTTATTAGGACTGAGGACTATTAGTCTCAATCTGGGATTTTTGCGATGTCATTTTTCGATAGTCGGACATTTGTCAAAATCATTTTTCGATAGTTGGACATTTATCGAAATCTAAAATTTATCGAAAATATAATTGAATAATTTGAAAGCGATGTTATAATTTGAAAAAAAAAAAAAAAAAAAAAAAAAAAACTTCTCCGTCCTAAACTAAATTCTGCTGTTGCCAGAATTTCATAAAAATGATTTTTTTTTTTTTTTTTTAAGAAAAAGAAAAGAAAATTAATAATAATCAGTATCGTTACAAATGATATCGAAAGAGTTTTTTTTTTTTTTTTTTAAATAATTTTGAATTAGGAAATAAAAAGTGCGCGAGCAATATGAAATAAAAATAAGTAAAAAAATGAATTTAATGATTTAATTTTTATATAAAACATGATCGCGTGCTATCTTAAAAAGTAGATGTAAAATTTAATTTTTAATTTTTTTGGCAACAGTTATAAATTAAAATAAATAATTTAATGAAAGTTTAGAAGTTAGAATTTCTAATTTTTTTTTTATTTTATTCATTATAATTATTTTTTTATGTTTACATGAAGCGTTATCAAATTTTGAACATTTTTCTGTAATCGAACTGACTAATTATTAGCGTACTTTAACGCAGTATCATATTCATTAACAGTAAAGTTGCTTATAAAAGCCGGTGTTAAAAATTCATTTCTATTTAATCTGTGTGCAATCTGTAAGTTTGCAAATTCAATCATTGTACGCAATGCAATTTATTTTATATATTACTATTATAATTATTATTAATTAAGTTCTCATGAAGCTTTATCAAATTGTGAAAATTTTTCTGTAATTGAGCTTACTAAACATTAGCGTACATTATATTGTATATGAGTATAAATTAGAAAAATTCAAAATAATTTTAGAAACAGATTTGACTTATATTTTTGTGGTAGGACCCCCCCCCCCCTTCACACACACACACACACAATATCCATGTTAAATATATAGTACTTATTAAATTAAAATTAAGGCTGTTATTAAGTTTGAAAATTTACTTCAAAACATTCAGAGAATTTTCATGTACACTACTCCTAAAGGTATCAATTTTGATCACACTTTTCTAGTAATACACTAATTTCATCTTCAAAATACTAAATTTAATTTCCTTCAATTATTTATTTTTAAGTTACGCTGATATACAGACCCATACCAACTGCAAAAGACTTGATTTTCATATTCAAGGTACATTAAAATGCTAATTATAACAAAAAATCAGCATTTACAATTGGATTTCCAGCAGTTATTTTGTTTAACATATTGGTATGAAAAAGTAATTATAATTCCTAGACAGTTTTCTTACTAGACTTAAAATAATTTAGTAAAGCACTTCCATTAACTACATTTAATAGTAAATACTGTTGAACATTCCTGTATATTGTCCATCAATTATAAACAAAAACAAAGTATATTTAGATTTAGCCCAATAACAAAAATTTATGAAACAATTTAAAATGTTCTTCCAGCAATTTCCAAGTATAGCCTTAAATTATCCTAATTCTTTTGTGTAGCCTTGTAAATGAATGATAAGTGATTTTCATACCATATTCCATAAGATACATGCTTTTATAAATATATGTACAGGGCTGCCAACCTAATCCGGAGAATTGTTTGCACCGCCCATTTTTGCACACCACTTATTTTTTAGAGTTATTCTCTTCAAACGTATTTACGATGAATTAAGAAGAAAAATACTCTAAAAAAGACTGCTAGAAAAAGGGGCGGTGCTAATAATCTTCCGGATTAGGTTGGCTGCTCTGTGTGTATAAATAGATGCCAACATTTTAATTTTTTCCGGAGTATTTTTAGTCCCGCTTTTATTTCACACCACTTTATTTATAGAAAAATTTTCTCCAATTCATAACTTCGATAAAATATGATTAAATTACTCTTAAAAAACAAGTGGTATGAAATAAAGGCGGGGCTTAAAATACTCCGGAATAAATTAAAATGTTGGCATCTATGTGTATATGCATAATAATTCTTCATTTCATTTTGTTTAGTGCAACCAAAAGTTTTAAATTGAACCTATCAGAATTTTTTCAGAGACCTGATGTATAGGAATTCGTTAGGATAGCCCTATACACAAACTACTAATTCGATTTTAACAAATAATTTCAAGTATCATCTCTATATTACATAAATTTAAAATAGTAAGTTTAGACTTTCTGATAATATTTGTTTGTCAGTTAGGCTGATAGACACTCACAGACAGACATACAGACCAACAGCTAAAAACCAGATTTTCGGATTCAGGGAACCTCAATGCGTGTAAATATATTAAAATATCAATTTTGAAAAATTGATCCCCAAAATTAATTACTCTACCATATATGGGTATGATAAAATAATAAAATAATAATAAAAAACAATAATAAAATAATATTATTTATACACTATATTTCATTTAAAACACAGAAAAGGTGCGCTATTTGTAAAGAAAAACAGTAGCTGGAAGGTCGGTGACCCACCTAGACTTCAAAGTGATGAAATCCCCATAAAAAAATTTCCATTTTGTCAACAAACAGCTCTAAATAAGCCGTTGCATAATGCTTTCATGTTTTTTTTATATCCAGCAAACATTCTCATAGATTGGGAGCATGGTGCGTATAAGACAGGTATCGCACAGTGGAGCCAACATTGGCAAATTTATCGCTTACTTGGCTGCAACATAATCGATAGAGTCAATATTAGTGATATGATCCAACACCAAAATTTCATGGATGTTTTTTCTTTATTTTTCTTTCTTTCTTTCTTTCTTTTTTTTTTTATATATATATAAGAATAAATAATGATATATAAATAATCATTTAAATGAAATAAATTCTATTAAAATGAATGGACATGGACAGACCGATTTCTTGTCCAATTTTAAATACTAAATATGAATTTAACTTAATGAATTTTAGTGCTAATATATCTATATGTCTTACTTATAAATAATACAAAACTTTTAACACGAGAAAAATATTTTGCACTTATTAAAGTAAAAATGTAGTGTGACAGACATATTTTTTTTTCATTGACTAATCTTTATCACTCAAATGTTAGTATATTATCACTGTATGTTGAGACATATTTGAAGGTCAGAAATTTTAATTTCATAAACAAGATTTTCATATAACATGTATTTAATAAAAGTTCTAAGATTTAAATATTTATATTTATATATATGTATGTGTGTGTGTTTAATAGCGTGACATGAATATGACATGCATAAAAATTTAGAATTAATTTTTGCTTACATATTTTTATTTTATTTTTATTTTTATCATTAATTAATGATACACATTTTTTTATACATAAAATGTGTTATGTTGTTTGATATGTTAACTATCAAGAAAAAAAGAAACAATTAAATTTCTTGAAAAGTAAAAAATGATCTTGATATCCACTGTTGCGTACAATTAACCTACAAAGTTTCCAAATATGGGATGAAATGAGGGCATTTTTGCTAAATAATTTTTAACTGCGCCTGCGCAAATGTTACAAATACTATCTGTATATCTTTGCTTTTTAATTAAATTCCAAATAGTGATAAAATCAGATTTATTAGTATCCTTGTTTCTAATTTTTACAAAATTGCAACACTAGTGATGCTAAATCGAATTTTTCCCTACGTGTAGGGATTTTTATTAGTTTTCTTCAAGATGTAGGGAAGCATTTTAATTCATAAGGACTTTTAGGGGGTACTTTTGGAACATTTTTTAAAAGATTTTGCATGGATTTTGTTAAGGTTTTCACTTTCTTCAGGATTTTCCCCTAAATTAGGGACTTTTGTCTTCAGTGTAAGGACATTTTGAGATAACAGTAGGGATACAGCAAATTTTATATTGGTAACACTGGGCAAAAATATTTTTGTTAGAGCAGTTGACCAGGAAAGAGATTAACTATTAATGAATGATGAAAAAACTCATTTTTTTTATCGCCCAATAACTGAAGGTATCTATGGTATATATATATTAATTACATTTCAAACATGATTCATTCTCCCAATGTTTTTCACGGTTTTGCATATAATACATATTATTAGTATGCGAAATCTACTTAATTTTAATATTATACAAAGTATATATATGGGTCATTTTCAAATATTGTCTCCTAAAGATTTATTTTTTTTTTTTTTTTTATCTCTCAGCTTGAAGCTATAAACTGATAAAAATGATTTGAGGCACTTTTTTCACTCTTTATCAATTTAAAATGAAATACTCAAAATTAAAAATTCAAGTTATAGAAAATAAAAACTAATTTAAATTGTAAATTAGCATTTATTTTAAACGATGGATTTCCGCTAGAAGTAAGGGTTCGTATTAAAATACTTATTAAAAAAAAAACTGTGTATTTTTTATAATTAGTATGTACTATAAACAATATTGTGTACTTAAATTTAGTCTTATTTGAAAAACATCTAACAGAAAAGGAATTAGAATTCTAGAAATTTCCAGTATAGCCCTTAATATATAAAAATACTTTTGTAGCCCTGTAAACGAATGATGAATGATTTCCCTACCTCAATCTGCCCAAAACATGCTTTTATGCACATAAAAAAATGTTCATTCCGTTTTGTTTAAGGCAGACTATAGATGTTAAACTGTACTTATCTGCAATTTCCCCCACACTGTAAAAAATAGTGACTTAAAAATGAGCTAAATTGTCTCAAAATAGCTCCGAAATAATATATACTTAAATTTGAAAACCCATGTACTCCCTTTTGAGTATACTGACATGCTCAAAAATGGGGTTGACCTATAAGAATCCAATTATCCCCAAGTTTGACAGGTCAGTATACTCAAAAATGAATACATGGGTTTTCAAATTTAAGTATACATTGTTTCGGAGCTATTTTGAGACACTTTAGCTCATTTTTAAGAAACCATTTTTAACAGTGCATAGAAGTATTGTAGTTAAATTCTCCTGGATGGCCCTGTACACGAACCATTTGCTTGATCTCAATGAAAAGTTTAGTGTAACATTCCTATATGATACACATTTAGAATATCGAGTTTGAACTTTCTGCTACTATTTGTTCTTGATATATGCTGATAACAGACACACACACACAGATCAACCGCTAAAAACATGATTTTTGGATTCGAGCGACCTCAAATCATGAAAATACAAAAAAAAAAAAAAAAAAAAAAACTCATATATATGTATAAGAGAAAGTAAATATTATATATATATATAAATACGTATATAAATAAAGTTATTAAAATAATAATAAAATAAAATGTGTGACTCTAGCAAAAGTGTATTTTAGAATGTTAACAAATAATTAAGTAATCTTCTTAATGATAGAAGCCAAGTTTTCCTTAGATGACGCTCACGACGTAGTTACAATAACGTCACATCTACAATAATACATTAATGCGAAGAAAATAAATCTTTATACTTGGTTTGGATGAATGATTAAAACAATAGAAAAAAGACGATAAAAAAATAAATTTTATCTGTAACATGAAACAAATTAAGTAAATCGAAAAAAATAATGTAAAAAGAAAAACCGCCAGTTGGCGATTTGGCAGTTTTTCTTTCTGGACTCCCGTAATAAACCACTAAATTTTGTTCAAAACATTCAGCTAAATTTGAGGAAAACCTAAAAATTAGTTAATTATATTATAAAAAATATTATGTAATTTAATAATTTTAAAAATAGTATAAAAATAGTATAATGAAAATAACTTCTTCGAGCTTTTTTAACTTTAAAAAGTTTTCTTTTTTTCGGGTGTTAAAATGTAAAACCAACGACATAAATAAAGTAGAGTGCTGATTCAGTGGATAAAGGATTAGCTTTCCGTGGTTCAACACGAACCATGTGATATGAACCAGAGTAAAAAAATAGGTTGCTATGTTTGGCCCTTTATCACTATTTTGGCTTTTAAAATTTCAATTCGGCAAATTATCCTTATTATTAGGTAACACAACAGTCCTATGATCGAAATAAATTGTTTTAAAAATAATTTTTCAGAATTCTTACATTATAATAAATAATGAAATACTTGTTTTTCATTATTTCCCAAAAAATTTTAAAGGTGTTTATGAAGAAAAGTTAAATTTTTAAAAGAACTAAATAGAACAGCAAACAATAATTCCTCAACTATTTTTAAATATTTTGTGTATTAAATTTTGACTACACGAAATAAAAAAAGAAGTAAAATAAAAACTGAAATGATTTACAACAAAAAAAGATATTAAATTAAACAAAAATACTGGCGGTTATGACTTTCGCCAAGTACAACCTTCAAACAGTTGCCATAGAAATTTATTGAAAATAAGCTGCAACTAAGGAAAATGTTTTAAATTTCTTTGAGAGTCAAATAGGAAAGATGTAATATATTGAAAAATGCATTCATTTGGAAATATCAACCACTAGGCGGATGAACGCTGACTCGTATATAAATAATTTGTAATGTTTTAACTAATATTAATGCAATATACCAAGCAATGTTGGAACGTTATTTGAACGTTGAAAATTGTTCTACATGCATGCTTCAATAATGTTGAAATAGAATCACCAGACTGAAATAGTAAACAAGCGCCAAAAATCAAAAATTGAGTTTATTTTTTTCAATTACTACTATTAGTTCACACTCTCCCTATATATATCTTGTACAAATCTTGCAATCGATTTTTAACTAACTTCCCAACTAGCTAGAAATTTGAAACTTTCAGGATTGCTCAGAACACGGTGAACATAATACTTTGAAGTCCAATTTTCGAATTTTTTATTAGTTTTCTTATAATTAATTAAAATATGGAAATAATAACACCCTAATAGCGTTAAACTAACCATTAAAATATTAGCCATAATTTAATTGTTGCCAAAAAAAAATTACTAGTTAATTTTCTTTCGACATAAAAATAAATACATTTAGCTAAACGTGAACATTAAAAAATTATAAAAAGTTAAATTATGCATCTCACAAAAATTGACGTCATTATCATTTTAAAATTTTTATGCACATTGATAAGAGCTCTATGATTCATCAGAAAATTTAAAACATGGTACAGAAAAAGTTTTTTTTTTTTTTTTATCTTATAATTATTTGTATTTCATTTTGCGCTTTTTATTTCCTAATTCCAAAATTATTTAAAAAAAAACTTTTTCGATAGTGTTTGTAAGTAGGAATTGACTTTAAAAAATGTTCTTTTATATTACTTTTATTATTATTATTATTATTATCATTTTTGCGTTGACCCACATGCCAGGCGAAAGAAGGAAATGAAAACAACTTATTTTACGGAAAAACAAGCTACAAAAATATTCGTAAGTTTAATTTCTCCAATCCGATCGCAATGTTGGAGTTGCAAAACGCAAAATAAGAAAATGTGACCTAATTTATACACCACAACAAAATATAGAAATGATAAAAACTTTTTAAAAAATCCAGATTCTACGTACAACAAATTTTCTCTTCTAATTTTACTAAATTATGTTATTCTCGTTTTTCCGAAAATCTTGCTTTCTTCAAATTGAGGATTCAATTATACATCTCAGAGACTTATATGTGTCTATTATGACAGCGTTCAAAAACACAGTGGGAAAAAAAAAGTTTGTGTGATACGTGTAACTAGCACCATCATCCGTTCCACAAATTACTTCTTGAAAACACTTCTATAGCACTGAAAAATTAACACTTTTAATTACCGTTATAATATCGTAGAAATGATATAAAACAAGATGACATGTCCGGGAAAACAGGAAGCCATTAAATAACACAGTGTTAGCCAGTGTTTTGGTAGATTCAATATGGCTTCTTCGGTAGTGCTAATATTGCGGCAGCCATATTGAGTAGACGACAGTTAACTTCATTTGCACTGCAGTTATATGCCGTATGAGAATTTTTATATATATATATAATTCCTCGAAGGTTGCAATGGCTTTGAGACAAAACATGCTACGACGGTGATACACTAAGAACGTTTTTATAGGACTGGGTTGTAAGTTTTGTGGATGGTACAAAGCATATCTTTTCAGAATGTTCTAAATAATATTTATTTTGAACATTTAATAGGATTTTTTTTTTTAATGAAACATGGTGTTTGCAGGATTTTAATTGCCATTAGACATTTAAAGAACATTTTATTGGTACTTGGCATAATAACTGATTGTTTGCGCAAATCACTAACACATTTTTCTCCTTAATATTTTCCTCAGATATTAAAAAATAAAATAAAATAAAGTTTTTATTTATTTTTTATTTATTTTTTATTTACACAAGTAGAGAAAACTTTGACATGTTATTAAATTTTAGATAAATGAAGATAATGATTTTTCTATATAAGGTAAAGCTAGGAGAGTTTGCGCCCATTTCAACAAAACGTTATAAAAAATCTAAATTTTAATGTTTTGCTAAACTGTTGGTGCATAGCTTTGAAGTGATTCTTCTTCTACGCATTTCCATTACTATATTGTTGCTATACTATGATTTAAAGCGACAGCTACAATAAAACCAAGAGAGCTATTTTTCGCAATCTCTCCTTATAGGGTAGGAGAGATTGCGCTTAATTTTAACTACAGTTACATTGTTAACATTGATAATTGCACTTAAATAACATTGGTATGAGGTTTTTGTAAACAAATATTTTTGTATTACATGTAGGTATTTCAATTTAATAATTAAAAAAATTAAAAAAAGGATAAAAAAAATTTATTTAAAGAAAATAAATTTAAGAAGCAAATAAAAAAAAAAAAAAAAGACAAGATAATAAAAGTAACACTTAGTAACTAGATAATATATTTAACTTAAAATTAATAAAGTTCCTTTTTAGTTTGAATGGTTTCTTGTTTGTTGACCTAATCTGTCATTGTCTATAATCGTTGCACTCGTTGTTATAAATTATGCAACTTGCATGCAACCACCTGCCACAAGTAAAATTTATAAACGAGTCCATGGGAAATCGCTTAATTAAAAAATATTTTGTAATACTACCATTCCATAAAAATTCTAGAAAGGGTTTTGAAAATTTAAGCAAACATTTTTGAAAACGGGACAAATTAACCACGTTTAGTCTTAGACTGTTCAAGCAATGAACATGCACATGTAACTGGGTAGTCCGTTATCGATATTGTAGATGGATATACTACCTGGAGTTTCAGAGAGCCCACTGTACGCCTTCCTGCCGATCCCCTATGTGCGCAATCTCTCCTAGCTGTACTTTATAGTTTGTAGTGTTTTTAATAATTTAATCTTAGATATGATATCTATTTCATGATTTATATTCTTCCTCTTTAATATGCTACCCATAAATATTTAAAAAATGCAAAAACATGTTCTTTAAATGTGTTATTTCAATTGTGTAGCTCTGCGATCAGCCGTTTTCTTAAAAAGCTCTGGATATATATATATACACTGGCACACTATATATATATATATATATATATATATATATAGAGAGAGAGAGAGAGAGAGAGAGAGAGAGAGATTTTAAATTTTGTATAAACTTTCAATATATAACATCCTATTTCCTCTACCACATTTGCATCACAATTATTATTAATATTATTATTACTATTTTTAAAAAAAATTAAAAAAGATGCAAAAGATGCAAAAGATGCCTCTTTTTATTTTTATTTTTTTAAATTCGGATGGTCGACATTTTACAGCTTTTTTTTTCCTCTTAGGTAAGTACATTAGTTTTATATGCTAACTTTTTTTTTTTTTTTTTTTTTTTTTTTCAGATTTTGTTTCAGATGACCAGAAGTGCTGTAATCGTATCAACTGTACTTTTTTTATTCTCACCCCCCCCCCCCCTTTACCAGCTTATAATTTTTTATAATAAAAAAAAATCTCCTCCTTTTTAGTTTTTTTTTTTTTTTTTTTTTTTTGTCTATTTTTAAAATAGCAATAAATATCTTTTAAAAAATGAAAGGTAAAAATATTTATTTTATTTTATTTTATTTTTATTGAGCTCAACGCCTAAAATTTATGCCGCTAGACCATAATATTCCCTTAATCTAATACTACATTTTTTTTTTTTTTTTTTCATTGATAATTTTTACTTTTTGTCTATTTTTTTTTAAATTCTCCAATAACTTGAAAGCTAACACAAACACTTAATTTATCACTCGTCCATGCAAAAAGGAATAAAAGTACAAAATTTCCTTTAAAATTCGAAGGGAAAAAACAGAACATTTTTTTTTCCCCGTAGTAATCTAAGCTTATTATTTTTTTTTCTCTCATTTTAGCTATCTTTTTCAACATTCCCTATAAACATTGAAAATGGTGGAATTATATTACAAAAGATTTGATCTCTTTGTGTAGTTTAGGCTTCTCGGCATGTATTGATAAGTATCTTCAGCCATTTTATTCGTTCCCAATTTAAATTTTTGAAATTATGATTCAAACAATTAGGGCTTCGCTGATTAATCGGTACAATTAACTGGTGAATGTTTAGCTCTCATCAATTTTTTAATCGAGTTAATCGCTCGATTAATTCAATAAAAAATTTTCAAAATCCGATTAAAATTTTAAAACTGTGCAACTATAAAGTAAACATTTAAAATGCAATTTTGCCTACAAAATACTTTTTTTTTTTTTTTTACAAATTTTTTTAGATGATATTCTAAAAGTTTCTATCAAATAAAGTTTAAAAGAAAAAAAAATCTCGAAAGAAGAGCGTTGTTGCACGTTTGCTATAATATATGAAATTGAAAGGGAATAGAATGAAATAAATATTTATAATTAATTATCCTCATAATTAAATTTGAGTTTAACAGGAAATACATTTCATAATATTAAATAAAACATGGTTTATAGATCCTATGTCCCGTTATAATATTTACAGTTGCTTTTCAGAGTGTTCTACTATCTTTGTATTTAAAAAAGTTTTTCACACACATTTATTAGAAAAATTTTAAAAAGTTTATTTTTCCTTTATTTGCATTTTTAATTTATTATTATTATTTAATTTATTTTTGAAGAAAATTTATTTTTGAAGAAAACGACTAAAACGGTAAGTATATATTTTTTAGGCTCTGTTATGTATTTTCTGAAAATGAACATGTTGGACAATTCCATTCATCGCTTACATAGAATCATGCAAAGAAAAATCAAAACCGATTAAAAATCCGATTAATCAATAAATGAACTACGATTAACCCAGTAAATCGATTCCCACCCCTTCAAACAATTATTCTGAATGGGCAAATCTACAAAATTAAAAAAAAAAAAAAAAAGAGAGATTAATGACCCTCTTCCCCTCTCACAAAAAAAAAAAAAAGAAAAAGAAAAAAGAAAAAAAAAGAAAATCGCTATTAATTAACAATTTTTTCTTTAATTTCTAATATTTTATCTATTTCCACTTTTTCATGTCTGTTTATTTATTTATTTATTTCTAACTTTCGGGGGGTTTTACACCATGTATTTAAAAAAAATAATTATAAACCTTGCGAAAAGCTCGAAACTCTGAGTCGACACGATGAATTAAAATTATCCACCACTACCTACCAGCCTGAATTTGCCAGTTAATTTCTCAAGTGTCACGTTTTTTCCCTTGGCCATACTTGTGATGCTGTTGTTTTTATATTATTATTATTATCATTATTATCATCATTATTTTATATTAGCTTTTCCTATTAAAGTTATTTTAAACGGGGGGGGGGGGGGGTTAAAATCTTAGATTAAGTTTTAACCCCTTCAGGGGCAATGAATTTAAGTTCATTTAAAATCAAATGCCACCAGAGTCTGTGATCAAGATTAGAAGAAAAGTAATAAATGAATGTTTTCAGATAAGGTAAAAGACTAAAATTTTATATAAAATTTCTGAAATGAATTTTTGCAGTTGAGAACAGAAATTAGGTGGTATAAAATATATACCACCTCCCCTGAAAGGGTTAATAATTTTTTTTTTTTTTTTTTTTTTTTTTTTAATACATTTTTTTCTTTTTTAAAATTTCTTAATTTTGTATTGATTAATTATTCTTTTATGTAAAAATATAAAAAGAAAAAGAACAATTATAAAATTGATGAACATATATATATAATATATACGTATATTAGTCTGAAATTTTTATCTTTTGTGATAATGTTTAACACGTAAAATCATAATTTATAAAGTCATTTAGTAAATTTGAAGACCCGTATAACAGGTGATTTAATGATTATTTAATGCTTTATTTAATGATGCGTAACTATCCCCCAACTTACAGCCCCAAATCCATCTTAAATTTTCTTGTTAAATTTTTCGGTGCCACTTTCCTTTTTCTTTTCAATGCATAATATTATACGGTTATTATTATTATTATTATTATTATTATTATTATTATGTTTTAAGCAAAAGTAGATGTTATATACATAAATAATTAGAACTGAACTAATGAATTAATTTATTTTATTTATTTATTTATTATTATTTTTTTTTTCCTTATAAATTTAAAAAAGAAAGATAGGGAGATAGAAAGTTTTCTTCTTGATGAAATGAAATTATCTTTTCCTCTGTAATCTCGAATATCGTTCTTTCTTTAATGTACAGATGTTTGTATACATATATAAAGTTAAGAATTTTAGATCGTTATAAAATTTAGCATTTAAAGATACATCATTGAACCAACGTAATTCAAATAAAAATTTAAATTAAGTTAAATGTTAGCACTGATTTTTTGCTTAGGTGATTTCAATTTACTTTCATTTAATTAATTGAAAAAGCCATTTTTGGAAATTAAATTAAAATAAATATTTACGCAAATAGTTATATATATATATATATATATATATATATATATATATATATTTATATATATATATATATATATATATATATAATAATAATAATAATAATAATAAAAGTCGAAAGATACCTATTTTGCAGTCTCCATTATACGATTCTTATTTGTTTGCTTGTTTTCTTTAGGTATAGGGGATATAATGATATTCTTTCTTACTAATTAAATATATATATACATTTTTTTTTTTTCCAAATGACCAGAAGGGATCCAAACGTGTCAACCTGAACAGCCCCGTCCTTTTTCTTAATTTTATTTTCATTTTTATTTGTGTATTTATTTATTTTGTATAGTTTTAATATATCAATAAATATCTTATAAAAATTGGATAACAAATATATGTACTATATTATTTTTATCGAGCTCGACAAAACGTCTAAAATTTATACCACTAAACCAGAATATCCCCTTAACACAATATAACATTTTGTTCTCCGATAATTTTTTTTTTTATCTTTCCCCCTGCTTTTTTAATTCTGGAATAACTTGAAGCTAACACCAACCCACCATTGATTACTCGCCCATACAAAAATGCATAAAACTACAAAATTTCCGTTAAACATCGAATGAAAAAAAAAAAAAAAAATGCTTTATTATTATTTTTTCTTTTTCCTGTAGTAATTTGAGCTTATTATTTTTTTCCTCTTGTTTCAGTTATCTTTTTCAACATCCCCTACAAAGTTTGAAAATGGGGGAACTATCTCAGAAAAGATTTGAGTTCTTTGTGTAGTTTTATGTTTCTCGGCATGAATTGATATGTACTTTTAGCCATCTTATCTATTTGGAATTTAAAATGACAAAACTATGATTAAAACAATAAGGGTTGTGCCGCTTAACTGATTATTTGGTAACTGATCAATGCTTAGACCCGGTCAACTTTTTTAATCGAGTTAATCAGCCGATTAATGCTATTAAAATTTTCCAAAATACTATCAATTACCAAAATCCGATTAAAATTTTCAAACTGTGAATCTAAAGTAAACATTAAAAATGCAGCCTAGACAATATTTTTTTTTCTTTTTTATATTAATTCTGTTACATGGTATTCTAAAAGTTTCTATGAAATAAAGTTTAAAAAAAAAAAAAAGAAGAAGAAGAAAGAAAGAAACTTCTGGAAAGAAGTTGTTACATCTTTGCTTATAAAAAATATTTAATAGAGAATAGAGAACATATGTATAATTGAGAGGTAACAGCACGAGATAAATATTCCTAAATCAAATAGCTTCATAACACTGTTCTGAAAAAAAAAAAAAAAAAATCGAGATCTGATACTATTCCTTCTGATTTTTATGTAAAATAACCTCCTGAATCCGAATATGACTCCCATTTTGCCCAATCACCCACCGTTTCCTAGATACACCACCCTCTCCCTCAATTTCTTTCCCTGTTCGATAATTTTATGACCATGAATTTGATTTGAAGAATGAAAAATAATTAATTTAACACCTAAAAACAAAAAAATATATAAAGTTTAAAAAATAACATTAATAACAGATTAAATTTTTCCCTTGTCGCAAATGTCCATGTTTTAGAATTTTCAAACTCTGTAGCCCCCTCAGAAGATATTTAACGGTTAAAATAATCCTCCCCCCTATTACAAATCAATTTTATAGCCATAAAATCAGCGAAAAATGATAAAAATAGGGGGTCATTCCTAAAAAACGGTGGGTGATATGGCAAAATGGGCGTCATATTGGATTCAGGAGGTCATTTTACATAAAAATATGCTGAAATGGTGTCAGAGGCAATTTTCATGCCGAGCAGTGTAATTAAACATAAGTTTAACAGGAAATATATATCATAAAATTAAATAAAGCATGGTTTACAGATCCTAAGTCACGTTATAATATTTGCTGTTTCTTTCCGGAGTGTTCTGCTATCTTCGTAAGTTTTTACTTTATTAGAAACATTTTAAAACGTTCCTTTTTTCCTTATTTGCATTTTTATTTTAATTTTTTAGTTTAATTAATTTATTTTAGAAGTAAACGATTAAAACGGCATCTATATCATTTTTATGTTCTGTTATGTATTTTCTGAAAATAAACATACAGGATTGTTCCTTTTATTGTTCACATAGAATTATGTAAAGAAAAATGAATGCCAATTGAATGTCCGATTAATCAATTAATAAACTACGAAAAACCCAGTAAATCGATTCCCACTCATCAAAAATTATTTTGAATGAACAAATTGCCAAAACTTAAAAGAAGATATTAATCCCCCCCCTCACAATATATATATATATATATATATATATATATATATATATATATTAATAATATATAAAACTTTTCCTTTAATTTTTTTATATTTTATCTATTTTCACTTTTTCATGTCTATTTATTTATTTATTTGTGATTTTCGGGGTTTTTGCTCCATGCATTTAAAAAAGAATTTTATAAACCCTGTAAAAAGCTTAAAGCTCTGGACCTATATGACGAGTTAAAAGTCTGCACCGCTTCCTGTCAGCCTAAATTTTCCAGTAAATGGATTGCCACCCCTTCAAACAATTATTTTGAATGAACAAATTGACAAAATTTAAAAGAAGAGATTAATTGCCCCTCCCCCGAATAAATAGTTCACCATTAATCAACACTTTTTCCTTAATTTCTGACATTTTATCAATGTTGACTTTTTCATGGCTATTTATTTATTTATTTATTTATTTGTGATTTTCGGTTCCTTTCTTCATGTATTCAAAAAAAAATTTACAAACCCTGTAAAAAGCTAAAATCTCCGGACCTACCGGGTTAAAATTGTCTATCGATTCCTACCAACCTGAATTTTCGAGTTATTTTTCCAAAAGTCACGTCTTTTTCCTTGACCATATTCGTGATATCGTTGTTTTTATATTATTGTTGTTATTATTGTTAAGCTGTACACAAAAGTAGATGTTAGCGTACTGAAGTAGCATTGACCACTCGATGGTTTAATCTTTTATCATAATTTGGTAATTTTATGTTAAACCAAATATTGATATCATGTTAAAAAAAAAATTCAAAAATTGACCAAGACAGGAAACAAAACTGAAGACCTTCTTGTCTCAAGTCAAACACTCTGGCACTGTGTCACACTTTCTTGCCCGCTAATTCTATTTCGTTGATTTTGATGAAAGGGGCTAGATTTTCTAGGATCTTATCTTGGCCCATAGGTGAGTTGTTGCACCAAATTTGCACTTTATCCTATGTTTTCGACCACGCTCTGTAGTTGAAGCTTGATTTGGTTTCAATACGAATTTTACTGATTTATACATTCCCTTGTGAGTGGATGTATGGTAGCTCCAAGTTTTGGTGCAATTTAAATTCAATCGCAAGAAGCAGAAAACTTAAAAGTGAGGTAGAACCATATTATAGTGTTGTTCATAACTTTACATAGTGGTGCAAGTTTTAACTGAAATTTTCAACTGTGTAAATAAAGTGTAAAATAAATCGCATTACATAAATGTTTTTGACATTGGCCAACTGAAAAGTTCAATTACAGCGCCATCCAAACTGCTGATACTGCGATGACATTGACATTAACATAAAGAACTCGGCAGACTGTCTGGAGCAGTAAAAGTGGCTCCTAACTTCTAATATACAAGGTCTCCCATAATTCTGTAGACATTTTAAAAATCCATAACTATTGAATGAATAATTGATAGTATTGAGCGCGGTTTGCAAGAAAAAAGAAAAAAAAAAAATCATTCTCGTAAAAGCGGATTTTTTTTTTTTTTTTTTTTTTTTTTTTTTTCCTGTACAGAAAAAATATAGTTAATATTTTTGTCGACGATAGTTAAACAAATAGTTAAATTTTTCGCACGGATGTGAAAGAAATATATGCAAATGAAAGTCCTAGAAATTGGCGATTAGAACAGTTTATTTCTTATTTTGCGTCCTACTTGTGCATACATGAAGTTTTAATTGCGATGCTGACTTGGTGGATAAAGCGTTATTGGTGAAGATGTTTTCCCTCAAGTAAGAACCGACGACTGAAGCTGCAGTTATCAGTGTTATAACTCGTTTGCAAACTGTAATTTGTGGTGACGACGGACACATAGAATAGGATTTATATGCCTGTAAACTTTTGCATGCGAATAGGTACAGTTTTTAAGGAAGATGTGTGATCTGGTCAAGTACAGCGTCCTCTATCGACAAATAACTTAATTATTATTTATTTATTTATTTATTTATTTATTTATTTATTTATTTATTTTATTTTTTATTTTATTTTATTTTTATTTTTTTTACCAAACAAAATCCCCCTTTACGAGTATGATTTTTTCACAAAGCGAGTTCATTTCTGTCAATTCATTTACTAGTTATGAATTTTTAAAATGTCTATAGATTTATGGGATACCCTGTATATATATATATATAATTTCTTTTAATCATTAAAATTAGAATTACTAATAAATTAGAATCATAAAAAAAAAAAAAAAAAAAAAAAAACTGACTGAAAATCAACAGAGGAAATTTTACTCCTATTGATATTCATTCTGCAATGCTTTATAGAACGAGGTTAGAAAGCTCGTATAAAATCGATATATAGCGCTCGACTAATGATTTGCCCATTGAAATCGTGCAATAACGAACTGCAACATATTCTTTGTAGAATATACAACACCATATGTGCATATCTTTGTTTATTTTTAATTATTGTTTAAAAGTATAAAGAAAGATTTCGGACATTCTAAAATAAGATTTGTTATTTATTTTATGGAATATAAAATAATTATAAGACCAAATCACTGTTTGTTTACTTTTAATTATTTTTTATGGTGCAAAGTTATATTTCAGACATCCTATATATTCTTTGACCAAGGAAAATATAAAACTAAAATAAAGAAGCTAAATGTAATGTGTATGTTATGTGTAGAAATAGAATGCAATATTCGATAAGGGTAATTTAAAATATTTTTAATCTATGTTTTATTATATTCTCCCTCTTTCCCCCCCCCGTCTCTCTCTCTCTCTCTCTCTCTCTCTTTTTTTTTTTTTTTTTACCGAAACATACAAAAATACCAATCCATTCTTTTATGCATAGGTATACCAAATTAAAATAATTATCTTAAATTTTAGATGAGAAAAAAAAAAAAAAAAAAAAAAAAAAAAAACGAATTTGATAGGGAGTTCTAAAATTTAATATTTTATTTTTCTAGCTACCAACAAATTTTCTTATTTTCCCTTTTCTCTAATTATTTTAAAATATAAAATAATTTTGTCACTATTATGTAGGAAAATAAAATATAAACCTAAAATAATAAATTCAAATTTTCCCTAGAGAAAAAAAAATGTAACATTTGACAAGGGTAATTTGGATTTTTTTTTTTAACTTTATGTTCCCTCAACATTTTTCTCTTTTCCTCCACTCAAACTTACGAAAATGCAATACCTTTCATACAAGAAGATATGTATAAAGTTAAAGACGTTAAATTATATATGAAGAAAAAAAAAGACGAGATATTTCAGTGGCGAATTCGAAATATTTTGATCACTCATTTTTCCATGTACAAACATACCAATGACTAAATTGGACTAAAATGAATCTGTAAAATAAACTAAAATTGGACATAAAAAATATTGAAAACAATTTTTTTGCAGAAAATTTAAAATATTTATAATTCTATATTTTCTTTTTCTAAAGATATGTAAAAATTAAAGTTATTTTTAAAATGGTTATCCTTTCTTCTCTAGAATTATAAATAGATTTGTAATAACAGAATTAAATTTTACGTGCAGAAAATTAAATTAAATTGGTGGAAGTGCTTTACTACATTTTACCATGTCCAGGAAAACTGTTCAAGAATGAAAATGAATTCTTTATACATTAAATAAAGTTTTTTTTTTTTTTTTTTTTTTTTTTTTTTTGGGGGGGGGGGGGGGGGTTGTATAATTAGGAATTTTGTGAGATTTCTAACTTTCTAGAGAGATTTCTAGATTTTCAAGTTTTTCTATGAGAAACTTGAATACTAAAATCAAGTTTCTCCCGATTGATCTGTCTGCATGTCTATTATCAGCTTAACTTGAAAACAGGTAATTACAAGGAATCTAAATGTGGTAATATTCTGAAGTTTATATGAGGTTGATACTTGAAAAGTTTGAATTTTTGTGAGATTTCTAGATTTTCAAGTTTTTCTGTGAGAAACTTGACTACTAAAATCAAGTTTCTCACAGTTTATCTGCCTGTATGTCTATTATCAGCTTAATTAAAAAACAGATAATTACAAGGAATTTAAATGTGGTAATATTCTGAAGCTTATATGAGGTCGCTACTTGAAAAGTTTGAATTTTTGTGAGATTTCTAGATTTTCAAGTTTTTCTGTGAGAAACTTGAATACTAAAATCAAGTTTCTCACGATTGATCTGTCTGTATGTCTACTATCAGCTTAACTTGAAAACAGGTAATTACAAGGAATCTAAATGTGGTAATATTCTGAAGTTTATATGAGGTTGCTACTTGAAAAGTTTGAATTTTTGTGAGATTTCTAGATTTTCAAGTTTTTCTGTGAGAAACTTGAATACTAAAATCAAGTTTCTCACGATTGATCTGTCTGTATGTCTATTATCAGCTTAACTTGAAAACAGGTAATTAAAAGGAATCTAAATGCGGTAATATTCTGAAGTTTATAGGAGGTTGCTACATGAAAAGTTTGAATTTTTGTGAGATTTCTAGATTTTCAGGTTTTTATGTGAGAAACTTGAATACTAAAATCAAGTTTCTCACGATTGATCTGTCTGTATGTCTACTATCAGCTTAACTTGAAAACAGGTAATTACAAGGAATCTAAATGTGGTAATATTCTGAAGTTTATATGAGGTTGCTACTTGAAAAGTTTGAATTTTTGTGAGATTTCTAGATTTTCAAGTTTTTCTGTGAGAAACTTGAATACTAAAATCAAGTTTCTCACGATTGATCTGTCTGTATGTCTACTATCAGCTTAACTTGAAAACAGGTAATTACAAGGAATCTAAATGTGGTAATATTTTGAAGTTTATATGAGCTTGCAACTTGAAATGTTTGATCAGGATCGATCAGTTGCGGTTGAAAATTTTCTCAATAAATTAGACTAAACTTTTAAATTTAACAGCAGCCTCGAATTCTATATAAACGTAAGTAATGTTTACAAACGGGGTGGAGTTGGGGGAGTAGTAACCTCCTCACACAAAATTATTCGTCAAATAAAATTGTTCCTAAATCTTTTAATTCATTTTAACGTAGCTCTGTGAACAGCACTCGTTATCTTACCCCATAATCTTCAATCTGCCTTTATAGTACTGAAATGCAGAAAAAAAAAGGAAAGTCGTGTGAGTTCCACACCAGATTATTCTTATTGTAATCGTCTAGAGTACGTTTGCACAGTTATTCAAGATTAGTTAAGGGGGAAAATATTGTCCATTAATAGTGGCTCTGTGAAATACGAGTCGTAATAACACAGTATTTTATTTAATGTTTTTATGTATATCCTTTAATCAGTTTTTAAATGGTTTTTCTTTCAAACACTAAAGGATTATTCTGGTTTAAATACATACATTTTGGGCGCACTGTCGATCTCAATTTAAAAAGAAAAAAAACTTTTTTTTTTTTTTTTTTTTTTTTTTTTTTTTTTTTAATAAGTTATTTATTGATAGATATTTGAAAAACATATAAAAAAATTCTTAAAAGAAAATTAAAATCACAGGTGAAAAAAATGGTTGTGTTCTGGTTGACCCGATACCAGCCCTTTTAATTATCTGAAACAAAATTTTAAAAAATATTCTTAATTTTAAGAATGTCGCTATAAACCTACCTACCTAAAAGGGGGGAAAAATAGCAAATTGGCGATTGTCTAAAAAACCTTTTTCCATTTTTTTTTTCTTTTTTTATTCTAAAAAAAAATAATTTTGATACAGAAGTGATAGGAGATATAGAATATTATATATTGAAAGTTGGTTCAAATTTTGAAATAAATTGGTTAACTGGAATTTGAAATATCATGTCAACCATGTTACAAAATAATAATAATAATAATAATAATAATAATTTTGAGAAAAAGTTTCAGGCAGCTGCTAAATTTTAATCAAGAAAAAAAAATCTTTCAAAATTCTAGACAAGAACACACTCTTAAGCCATATATATATATATATATTGTCAAATTTTAAATGAACTAAAACAGATATGATCTTTAGATGAATGATTTTTAAATACTTTATTTTATTTTATTTTATATTTCTAACCACTGGTGACATCTATTTTTGCTTTTCCTCCCGGACTCAAAATTAAGATATCAGTTTTCTAATGATTACTTTTTAGTATAAAAAATACACAAAGCTTTGTATTTCACAAAATAATAATAATAATAATAATAATAATGACGATGATGTTTATTAAAGATAATTTTTTTAATTTATAATTTATTTTTCGTGCGTCTTTCTTCCCATTAGTCTTCAACGAGTTCATCTTTCAAATATAAATACACCAAATCAAATATATTGATGTTATTTTTATATTAAAGCAAGAACGAGAGAGAGTGATTATCTTAATACGGGATATTTTAAATATTTTATTTTATTTTTATTTTTTATTTATTTGCTTCAAATTTCTAGATCTTTTGCACTATTAATTTCCCCAAAGCCCTCAAGTGCAAGAATACATAAAGATTTTCATCTAATAATTTAGATAATCTAGATAATTTAATAAGAAAGAAAGAGAAATAACACTATAACATGAGATTTTAAAAATTATATATATATATATATATATATATATATATATATATACATAAAGGAAATCAATCTTCCAATGATTATTCTTTCATACAAAAATACATACAAATTTAAATGACAAAAAAAAAAAAAAAAAAAAAAAAAAACTGCAACATTTATCAAAGGCAATTTTGAAAATTTATAACTCATCTTTTGAGGTCGTTCCTCAAATAAGTCTTCAACTGATTTTTCTTTCAAACAGAAATATTTCAAGGCAAATAAATTGATATTAGGTTTTATATTAAAAAGAGAGCAATAGAAAGATGATCTTACGATGAAAATTTTTATTTTATTTTATTTTATTTTATTTTATTTTTACTTTTTTCTGACGTTAGTATCTTTTTCTACTTTTTTCTCTTTTCAAGCACTCAAGCTCTACAAGTGACCAAAAGGTTTTGCTCTCGATGCTGTTAGACGGGAAGTGCTGGGTTTTGATTCCAAGTCTCACTCGTCGTCTGAACTGTTCGGATTTTTCTGTAAGTTTCTCCTAAAATCACGTAAATGCAGATTAGGATCACATAAAAATACCCCCACGGAAAGCACACCACCCAAGTTTAGTACTCTCTTCTAAACAATTATCCTTAAACCTAGAAAAATTGAGAAGTGAACTTTCCAATGACAATTCTTTTATACAAAATTATATAAAGCTTTAAATTTGGCAAAAAAATAAATTAATATATTAAAAAAAAATAAAAAAATAAAAAAATAAAAAAATAACGTTTATTAAAAGTAATTTTGAAATTTTACATTCATTTTAGTGTTTCCTTTAATCTGTCTTCAACTACTTCTTTCAAACGGAAATGCTCCAAACTAAATATATTGAAGTTAGATTTTATATTAAAGAAAAAAGAAAAAAAAAAGTGAGAGTGAGAGAGAAAGATGATTTTAAGAAGGAATATTTTTAAGGTTTTATTTTATCTTATTCTATTCTATTTTTCAAGTTGCTAGTATCTTTTTCCACTTTTGCTTTTCCCCCAAGCACTCAAAATTGAGAAATCATCCTTCGAATGATCATCCTTTCATATACAGAACTACATAAAGCTTTAAATTTCAAAATAAGTCAGCCTTTCTCAGTATAGTTCACCTGTCGATACTTGATTTCTGTTCAAAATACCCTCCTCAAAAAATTGGCGAAAATACTTTGTCGCCCTGACTCAACACTTGGCGCAGCATCTTCGGGAAGACCTTGAGCAGATTTTTCTTTTTTTTTATACCTGCCTCGCTCGCCACTTGTGCTAGAGTCCATTGAAAAGGTTCCACTTTTTCCATCCCTACTCTCAGGTGGTACAGTAGGGGAAGAAACTCCTGGGGTCATAGTTCGATCACCAACAATAAGGAGCAAACTTTTTTAAGACCAACGTTCCCACGAATGAAGCTTGGCTTGGGAAGCAAAATTTTTTATTCATCGGCAGTTATTATTTTCATTTCGAATAAAAAAAGTAAAATAAAGATGATCTGCATAAAGAAAAGGCCCCGATAAAAATCTCAGGACCCCAGCCGTTGCTAAAAAAAGGAATGGAACTTTTTTTTTACCTTCTTTGCTATAGTTCGTCCACCTTTAAGAATACCTGCTTCTTTAAGTGGGAGAACTTAAAAAAAAAAAAAAATCGTGATCTTATTCCGTTAAAAAGAATGTGACAAAAAAGTTCAACGACATTTCCCATAGCGGTGTCTGGCTTGCAAGATGAAAAGAAGTTCCATTTTATCAAACAGCAGTTCCGTTGCCGAATCACAGGTGCTGTCTGTACGTCCATTAATTCGAGAACACTTGCCCTGAGTTTAAAGTTTTCCACTCTGACAATCTAAAAACATTTTTTTTTTCTTTTAAAACCCATAAAAAACACAAAGAAAAACTCAAAGCAGTAGGTGAAAACCACTGATGTGGTAATCAGTGAATCCGAAGGTACTGAGTGAAAAGACATGTCACGGTCACTGGTTTTAGAGAGTTACGGGCAATAATGGTATATCAAAGATCCAAAAGTATAACTCGGTGAACAATAAAGAAGACTTACTTAAATGTTACCGAAAGTATAAGTAGTTTAATGAGAAAGTTTACATCTTTCTACATTATGTAGAAAAATATAAACTTTCTATTCTACTATGTAGACTACATAGTACAATAGTCATAAATAAAAGTAAAAGATTGTGAAAATTGTCTGAAAATATGTTTCAGATCAATTATTAAACGCCCTACAAACAATTTTAAACATACAAACAATTAATTCCTAGAAAGAAAGCCAATATTAATTGTTAAAATGCTAAAAGAAAAAATATGCTGTGCATTGTATAAATTTTTCTTAGTGAATTCAAATATTGATTGTTCATTACAGTTTCATACCAAAGAAAAAGGGGCCCACCAGCGGCCGAGCGGTTCTGTACTCAAAGCTAGTAGACGTGAGGTACCAGGTTCGATCCCAGGCCGTGCTCTTCGGCCTAGCCGTTCGGCGTTTTCCGTGATTTTCTCCTAAACTTGGGTAAATACGGTCTAGGACCCCTTAGAAAGACCCCCACGGAGACCACGCACCCTCAGATCTAGGATCCTAGTCAATCGGCCTTAATTCCCATAACCCAACCCAATTAAAAAATAAAAGAAATAAAAGTATGTAAAATTAGAGATGACGCAAAACTGCTTATTCAGAAAAAAAAAAAAAAGAAAAGAAACAGTAATAATCCTTTTATATTTTTTCTGGTGTAAGGAATAAAAGTTTGTCGAGTATAAGAGTAACAGACTGTCAACAGAAAATTACATTAGTTGGCAAAACAGCAAAAATGTTTAAAAAAAAGAAAGGAAGAAAAATGCGTAGTATACTTTAGAACCTACAAAGAGTGAGATGGAAAAAAAATATTTAGATCTGAGCTAAATATAATCTATTTGATTTTTTAAATAAAATACATTTTTCTTTATAAAAGTCATTTATAAATTTAAGTATTTTATTAGTTATTACTTAATACAACAAGATGTGTTGAAAGATAAATAACAAGGACTTTGTTGCCATTTATCTGACACTTATTTTATGATTATTGTATTTGTACATTAACACACTTAGATGCACAAAATGCACAGCAATCGTTAGAATCGAAATTATTCAGCATCATACATTATTCTTCATCAGGCGAAAAATATGTAGGCTTTAGTGCAGCACGAAAGTTATTTACATTACTTACATTGTTTTATTCCCATGCCTCACTTTTAACGAATATGTTACATATAACCTTAAAGACCATTCCGATTAACAGTTTCTAAGATGGTAGAGATTGATTTTTTTTCCTTTTAAGCTATTTTGAAGAACAACTTACCATTACCATTTTGATTTAGATTAAACAATATTTTTTTTTAAGTGAAAAAAATAAAGAGCTAGGAAAAGAAAGATAAAAACATATATACATAAAAAAAAACTTAGCAAGATTTTTTTTTTTTTTTTTTTACAATGTTATTTAAAAGTTTTTTTTTTTTTTTTTTTTTAACTTTGTTATTTAAATGCTTTTTAAAAAGTGAAAAAAATAAAGAGTTCGGAAAAGAAAGATGAAAAAAAATACATGTATATAAAAAACTTAGCGGTTTTTTTTTTTACAGTGTTATTTCCAAAATTTACAGATGATTCTTCTATGTATATCTTTTCTTATCTATTTTGAATAAATATTTGTATTTATTAAATGCAATACATAAATAATCTTAAACGAAAACATACATAGACTTTAGCAATAGAACCTTTATAAATTAATACTAAAGTAAATGTCATAGTGTCTACTTACACGACCAAATCATTTACAGTCTGAAATAGACTTATTATTATTATTACTCAACTACAGCTTTATTTTTATTATAAGGTCAATGATACGTAAATAATGATTGCCTCATCCTTTTTCGTAAACAAAAAATTTTATTTAGTTATGATACATATTGAATGCTAACGTTTTGCATTAAAGCCAATTGGCTACACGTAGGTATTAGGTCTGGGTGAAATACTTTCACGTGAAGTCTTTCTAAGTGGTCTTAGCCCTTAGCCCACATTCAAGAAAGTTTCGAAGAAAATTGAAGAAAATTCCGGACGGTTTTGCTTTGCCGACGAGAGCAACTGCTTTCAAACCTGACATCTCCCGCTTCTATATTATGAAATATGTTGTCATGAAGTATGTAAGGAATAGGTAGGAATACATTACATTAAAAATTTGCAAAGAATTTCAAATAAATAGTACAAAATTATAAAGAAACATTTTTTTTCTTTCCCAGAATAGTTAATTCTCATGTTAAACTGATTCGTTAATTGGTTAAAATAGTTCATTTTATTTCACATTTTAGATGACTTTTTTTAACATAAGCATTTACTAGATTGAAAACCAAAATCAGCTCAGACATTGGTGTTAATTTTAATAGAGACCATCAGTAATCTGTTTTAATATTAAATAGTTTATGAGTTGTTCAATACTTACCAAATTAATATGAAAACGCAAAATAAAGCTACTATAAAAAGTACTTTTTTTATATGTGTAAAATGATTTAGATATTCTTTAGCTTTCTAATGTTTTTATAAAGATAATTAGGGTAATACGTATTTATTGGCAGGCATGCAAAAAAAAATATTTCTTTCGCGAGAGAATATCATAAATTCATATTTTATTTATTTATTTTTATAATGAAAAGTAACTAAGTATAATTAATTTCAATTATCTATTTAAATTACGTGTAAATTTAAATAACTTAGTTTAATTTAATCTAAACTTAAATTAGTTTAATTTAAACGTCATTTCATAAATTTAATATTTAAATTTACCATTGAATTTTGTTCTTGTTTACGAAAAAAAAAAAAAAATAAATAAATAAATACATTTATAAACTACCTATAAATGTGACGTTGGCATGTATCACAACGTTGGCATGACGTTTATAAATGGGTTGGCATAGGTGGACTCTGTTTAGCTTCTAATCGTATATTTATTCTCGTAAATTTCTATCACAGGCCATTCTATAAGTCGCAGCGTTCCTATATTTTTACGCAGATTTTTTTTTCACCACTATTTAAGAACAGTAATTTTTTTTAATAAAATTGTCGAATTAAAACCTCCAAGAAAAATGTCTTCTTTATAAATAATGATACAAAATAATAAAACGCATGCAAAAATCCCCAGTTCGATATTCATAATAAGAATAATGAAATTAGCTAATCGCCCGGCACCGTCAGAGACTAAATCTGTCCACCGACTACATTATCTATCCCCTAGTTTCTATACGTTTTCCTAATCTTAGTTTGCCATAACTATAATGGCTGGCCTCAGTTTCTTATTTTAGTTTTCAAGCAAATCCATACTATTTGGCATGCGATAGTCTTCATAATCCAAATTTATGGGAAATTTTACCCAATTCTGACTTGTTTGTAATAATGCTTAATTTTTAATAAGTTAAGTTTTTAAAGTGTAGCGTTGATATTCAGTAGAGTTTTGGCCGGTATCATAAATAATATTCTAAAATAATCCGATTTCTTTTCGATAAGAGCAATCTAGATAATAAATGTTTATGTGGAATTTTGCCGCTTTCTGTCATCTTAAGAAAATCTTAAGTTTAGAATAAATTACGAAGTTTTCAAATTAGAAATTGAATACGGTTCTTTACAGTATCACAAGTCAGAATGTTAAAGTTGAACAGACCTCATAGCAGAATTATAAATAATATTTTAAAACAGATTTCTTTACGATGCAAACAATCTACATACATAAAGGTGTATGCGAAATTTTGATGCATTCACGCATGTTAAAAAAAATTATTAAAAAAAAAAAAGAAAAGAAAAAGAATAAAGAAAAGAATAAATTATGAAGTTTTCAAATTAGAAAGTAGAAATTCAGTAAGGTTCTTTACAGTATGACAAGTCAGAATGTTAAAGTTAAACATATCTCTTAGCAGAATTATAAATAATATTTTAAAACAGATTTCTTTACGATGCAAACAATCTACATACATAAAGGTGTATTCGAAATTTTGATGCATTCACGCATGTTAAAAAAAAATTATTAAAAAAAAAAAAAAGAAAAGAAAAAGAACAAAGAAAAGAATAAATTACGAAGTTTTCAAATTAGAAAGTAGAAATTCAGTACGGTTCTTTACAGTATGACAAGTCAGAATGTTAAAGTTGAACATACCTCTTAGCAGAATTACAAATAATATTTTAAAACAGATTTCTTTACGATGCAAACAATCTACATACATAAAGGTGTATGCGAAATTTTGATGCATTCACGCATGTTAAAAAAAAATTATTAAAAAAAAAAAAGAAAAGAAAAAGAATAAAGAAAAGAATAAATTACGAAGTTTTCAAATTAGAAGGTAGAAATTAAGTACGGTTCTTTACAGTATGACAAGTCAGAATGTTAAAGTTGAACATACCTCTTAGCAGAATTACAAATAATATTTTAAAACAGATTTCTTTACGATGCAAACAATCTACATACATAAAGGTGTATGCGAAATTTTGATGCATTCACGCATGTTAAAAAAAAATTATTAAAAAAAAAAAAAGAAAAGAAAAAGAATAAAGAAAAGAATAAATTACGAAGTTTTCAAATTAGAAAGTAGAAATTCAGTACGGTTCTTTACAGTATGACAAGTCAGAATGATAAAGTTGAACATACCTCTTAGCAGAATTATAAATAATATTTTAAAACAGATTTCTTTACGATGCAAACAATCTACATACATAAAGGTGTATGCGAAATTTTGATGCATTCACGCATGTTAAAAAAAAATTATTAGAAAAAAAAAAAAAGAAAAGAAAAAGAATAAAGAAAAGAATAAATTACGAAGTTTTCAAATTAGAAAGTAGAAATTCAGTACGGTTCTTTACAGTATGACAAGTCAGAATGATAAAGTTGAACATACCTCTTAGCAGAATTATAAATAATATTTTAAAACAGATTTCTTTACGATGCAAACAATCTACATACATAAAGGTGTATGCGAAATTTTGATGCATTCACGCATGTTAAAAAAAAATTATTAAAAAAAAAAGAAAAAGAAAAAGAATAAAGAAAAGAATAAATTACGAAGTTTTCAAATTAGAAAGTAGAAATTCAGTACGGTTCTTTACAGTATGACAAGTCAGAATGTTAAAGTTGAACATACCTCTTAGCAGAATTATAAATAATATTTTAAAACAGATTTCTTTACGATGCAAATATTCTACATACATAAAGGTGTATGCGAAATTTTGATGCATTCACGCATTTAAAAAAAAATTATTAAAAAAAAAAAAAAGAAAAGAAAAAGAATAAAGAAAAGAATAAATTACGAAGTTTTCAAATTAGAAGGTAGAAATTAAGTACGGTTCTTTACAGTATGACAAGTCAGAATGTTAAAGTTGAACATACCTCTTAGCAGAATTATAAATTATATTTTAAAACAGATTTCTTTACGATGCAAACAATCTACATACATAAAGGTGTATGCGAAATTTTGATGCATTCACGCATGTTAAAAAAAAATTATTAAAAAAAAAAGAAAAGAAAAATAATAAAGAATAAAGAAAAGAATAAATTACGAAGTTTTCAAATTAGAAAGTAGAAATTCAGTACGGTTCTTTACAGTATGACAAGTCAGAATGTTAAAGTTGAACATACCTCTTAGCAGAATTATAAATTATATTTTAAAACTGATTTCTTTACGATGCAAACAATCTACATACATAAAGGTGTATGCGAAATTTTGATGCATTCACGCATGTTAAAAAAAAAATTATTAAAAAAAAAGAAAAAAAAAAAAAAGAAAAGAAAAAGAATAAAGAAAAGAATAAATTACGAAGTTTTCAAATTAGAAAGTAGAAATTCAGTACGGTTCTTTACAGTATGACAAGTCAGAATGTTAAAATTGAACATACCTCTTAGCAGAATTATAAATAATATTTTAAAACAGATTTCTTTACGATGCTAATAATTTACATATATAAAGGTTTATAAGAAATTTTGACGCATTCACGCATGTTAAAAAAATTATTAAATATATATATATATATATATATAACTTAAGTTTAGAATAAATTACAAAGTTTTGGAATTAGAATGTGGAAATTGAATAGGGTTCTTGCTAGTTATCATTAATGTTATTTTTAAAATGAACCTATCATTTTACGATGATTTATTCTTGGGATATAATATCGATGCAGAATAACAAACAAACTATCCTTCAAACAGGTACCATACAGACGTTTTATTTTTGGATTCCTCACACTTCCAAACTTGTAAAAATGTCAAAAAAATAACCGAGGTCGAAGATTTTCATAAATCCCTAAGTATGATGGAATGATTCCGAAGTATAATGAGGAACTAAAAGCAGCCATATTTAATGATAGATTATATTATCAATTTATTATTTTTTTATCAGAATGAAGAATATTTCTCTTTGACTTATTTATTTATTTATTTCAATAACTGCTAAGTGAAAGTAAAATTATAATAAAATCAAAGTAAAATGCCATAATCAATAATAAATAATTAATTATAAAATGGTAAATAAATAGATGAATAAAAATAAAATTACAAAAATATTCTTCATCTTTATAGCAGTTCTCATCTTTATATCAAATTTTTAAAATATTCTTTTACGAAATAAATATTTATTAATTACAATTACAAAAAAAAAAAACCTTCCTGTGCCACGATTTTATTTATTTATTTATTTATTTTGGAAAGGTAGTATTCTATTTATTTTATCTAAAGTGGTTTTTTTTTTTTTTTTTATGAAAGTTAATTAATTTTAATGTACTTAATTTTGATTTATTAAAATGTACAGTCGATAACAAAAGTGTTACCACTAGCACTAAACACTAGCAAAAATTTCTATGTGAAAAAAGTACACTTCATACGGTTTTGTTAAATAAATCCTTGTCGAATCCTGTTCCTTTTCAGTCTAAGAACATGATTCGACAAGGATTTATTTAACAAAACCGTATGAAGTGTATTTTTTTTTGCATAGGAATTTTTGCTAGTGTTCGGACACTTTTGTTACCGACTGTAGTTGAAATTTATTTTAATTTAATTTAGTAAATTTAGTTTCGAATAAAATTTTCAACTTTTAAAATTAATTTTCAGATATTTTTTTAATTTAAGATATCTAGTTATTTTGTTTGGCTTGTGTATGTTTCTTTGGTAAATTATTTGATTGACTATTCTTCATTCTCATTCTTTTCTTTTACTATAAAAGGATTATATATAGATAGATATATTTGTTTATTTCAAATCTCAATTTAAAAATACTGGCCAAATTGGCTTTTGTGGATTGTTGGGGCAAATTGCTCATCTGTTTGTTTTTTATTTTATTTTATTTATTTATTTATTTATTTTTATTTATTTATTTATTTATTTATTTATTTATTTTGTTCTCCTTCTTATTGTTATTATAAAATATATATATTTATATATATTTAATGTTTACTAAAAAATAAAAAAAGAGATAATATATATATTTTTTTTTAATCTAAGTTGTAAGATAAAGATCTCTTATTGCATTTTATTATTATTATTATTATTATTATTTACTTCTTTTTGTACAGGTACAATTTTTTGTTAATAAAATTTTATGAAACTAGATTAATAAGAGGTATATAGCTAAATTAAATTTACATATATTTTTCTTCAATGTTTTTCTTCAAGCTTTATGATAATGAATTTTAGAGATTTATAAAGCAACTGAATAATTTTAACATTTTAATAAAAATTCTCCCAGTCATATATGTGATCATTAACGAAAACAATATTAAGCAACGTATGATATATTGGCGATTGTAAAAGTTCATGGCATATTTTATAAATGACTTTGTACATGATTTAGATAATTATAATACACGTATCACGCCTGAAATGATTATTGAAATACTAAATATTGCCATTATTATAATTATAATTCTATTGTTTTTTGCCAGTTAAAGAATTTTTATATGCTTAGAAGCACAAATGTGTTCTGTCCGTATAGGCAAAACGAAACAAACTGATTTATGTTTCCAATGTTTTCTCCTTGTAGGCCGATAAAACCATTTTGAATCACGTCTTAACTGTAGATAAAATGAGTGTTTGACATAACAAAAGAAAAAAAAATGCTGCAAAAGCAAAGTTTACTGCATTCAATGAAAATAAGTCTAGTGGAATTGCAGAGAAATCAAGATTCAAAGTGTATACAATTTTTTTAAATAATAAAAAACAGTAGATTTATTGATATTTAGTATCTCAGTAATCTTTTCACAAATAATCCATGATATTATAGTGTTGAAATCTTCAAGAAAAATTTCTTTTTAAACGTAATGATAGTAAAGTAATGAAATGCACGTAAAAATATAGTAACTTCTGTTCGATATTTATAATAAGTTGTAAATGTTAAATATTATATTTTAATCACATTAAATCTGAGACAGATAATACACATTAAAAATATACATTTTAAAATATTAAAAACACAAAAACATAAATTTAAACGTTTCGAGCCTATTACAGGCTCCTCATCAGTATAAACATCAAAGTATAAACACTTGATGTTTATACTGATGAGGAGCCTGTAATAGGCTCGAAACGTTTAAATTTATGTTTTTGTGTTTTTAAGATTTTAAAATGTATATTTTTAATGTGTATTATCTGTCTCAGTTTTAATGTGATTAAAATATAATTTTACTACGAGACGTAATGATTTTTAAATATTTTAAATGTTAAATATGTTTAAAATGTTTAAATATATATTATAAATATATTTTATTAATGATATAATGTATTTTATTCCGAAAAAGTATTTTAGTTGAAAATAATCTTAGAAAAGCTGAAAACTGCATTATCAAAAGTTGTTTGCTTCAGTTACGTTTCTTCCAACTTTCTTAAGAAAAACTCAAAGAAAATTTCATCTTCGGAATATATTTTTCGTCGGAGTTTTTTCAATCACGTTTTTGTTTTAATATATATAACACTCGTACCAAGTAAGAGAGTGGAGAGTGAAGACATTTATGAAAATATCTTTTATATTGGATTTTTCCTTTTTCTTACTTTTTTCTTTAAAAATATATTTTGTAAAATTACTCTCTAACTTTATTTCGATTAGCATTAATAGTAGAAAAATATATTTCTGTGTAAATAAAAAATATATAATAATCTAAATACGTATTAAAAAATAAAAAATAAAAAAATCTATAAGTGAAAAAGATAGGAAAAGATTAAAAAAAACGATAAATTACTCACTAAAAAACATAAAATGCCATTTTAACGAAAAATAATAGAGGCATGTTACGAACTTTAAGAAAAGTCAACAATATAAAACTTCAGTAAGTAAATACACAAATAAAATATAAAATAATTAAACTAAAAATAAATTGTAAATTATTTTATACATTTTAATTAAGTAAGTGGCTTGTGTTTTTATTATTATTATTATTAATATTATTATTATTACCGATTAAAATTAATATCTTTAAACATACGAAGCAAAACTGTAATTACAAACATGGATACTTTCCAAAAACAGAGTGATCCTATAAGGCAACAGTTAAAATTCAAAGTTCACACGACCGATAGATGCAAAATAATAATAATAATAATAATAATAATAATAATAATACTGAAATTGAAAAAATAACAATAATTTTTTTCACGAATGATACAAAAGAATTCTTAAGTGTACTTATGTATAGGATAAGGCTTTTTCAAGAGCAAAATTTTATTTTAAAATTTTCAAAATCAATCGCAATTTCACCTACAGATATTGGCATAAATTTTCAGATTAAGTAAATTTTCGGTTTTTTAGATTAATATCTAAAAAATCGTATATGCATCTATTGTTTTAGCCTTTTTGCAAAACTGCTTCATCATTTATTTTTTTACTTTTGGAAAAAAATATTCTTAAATATATGTGAAAATATTTAGCAGATGCAAAATTATTTTTTCCAAGAATCCAAAAATAATCGCATGTATTTAACAGCAGGCATTCACAAAAAGTTTTATAATATCAAAATCAGATCTTTTTTATATATTATGGAGAAATCATTTAAAGATCTCTTATCTTTAAATCAAACGTTTTTAAAAAACAGATTTAATCATTTTTTGAAAGGCAAAACTGCAGACCATTTTAATATATTACAAATCACAGAATGAATCTGGTGTGAAAAAACTTTTGTAATAGCAAAACTAGTTTTCTATATCCAAAAGATGATCGTAATTTCGTCTACAGATATGTGAAAGGAAAAATTCTAAATTTATAAATTTGATGTTTTTTAGAAATTACAGGGAAATCGTAGCTCTTATTTTAATGTTTTTTTAAACAATTTTAGTTTACATTTATTATTATTATTATTTATTTATTTATTTATTTATTATTATTATTATTATTATTCAATTTTTATTTCATTCAGTTATCTTTTTTCCATTTATTTATTTTTCATTTATTTACTTATTTTATTTACATACTTATTTATTTAATCAAAACTTATTCTTAAGTGTATGTATGAGCATAAAAATCTTGAGTAATATCAAAATTATTTTGTCAAGAGTTTCAAGCAATAAAAGCAGTTATAGCAGCAGACATTCGTAAAAAAAAAAACTTTTATAATATGTAAAATAAATGTTTTTTTTTTTTTTTTTTTCATATATTATAGAAAAATCATATAAGTACCTCTTATCTTTAAATCAAACGTTTTTAAAATCAGTTTTAACCATTTTTCTGAATGTCAAAACCATAGATCTTTGTAATCTATTATATTGTTTAAGTCACAGAATGAATTTTATCATAAATTGTCCCATTGTTCAAATTATAGGATGACTATTATCCTTGCTTAGGACATTTATTGTTCTTTATATAATATAATACTGCTGCAGAACCAAGCTGTACTGTATTATAACAGTTCCTGTAAACCAGTAAAACGTATGACAGGAAATCGTGCATCCACGTGCCAAGTTCGATGAACTAATGTTGGGAAGAACTCTTTGAAGTCCAGCTGCAGAGAGCATGATATTTGAAAAGTAGATTACAACAGTTGAAAAATTGTGCTATTAACTTTATTTTTTGTATTTCCTCAACCACTTAGCACTTTTTTTTATTTTTATCAAAAAGGTCAAAAATTTGTCACAGCCGTTATTTTAAAATTTTTAAATAAAAGAAATGAAACGGATCATCCGTTTTAAAACTTTGAAGTATCGTTAAAAAGTTGTATGCATAAAAATCACTTTTTTTTTCTTTTTCCATTTTTTTTTTTTTTTTTTTAATCTAAAAATTATGCTTATTATATATTATCTGAGTTTTGACTATTTTTTGAACTATTATTGGCTTAGTAATATCATAAAGAAATTAATATATATATATATATATATATATATATATATCCGTTTCAATAGTTATGATAGTTACCTTCTTATATATTCATTTACAAAAGTTCATTTATTAAGGGGTTCAGTTATTTTGTTGTAAAATTGGCTGAATTTCTTATATTAAAAGACAGAAATATTGTTCAAAATTTTATCATTTATAAAGCTGATAGAAATATACAGAATAATTGGCATAATTTAAGCTTTTACGTTACATTGTAATATTTTCTATAAAATGCAATATTATGTATTTTGTATAAAATAAATAATTTCGTTAATAAAATAAAATAAATATAAAGTTCTGATTCTACAAATAAATGCACATACAGATAAATTTGATACTACAGATAAATTCTTTAACATTTATTTTATTTCACTCGATATATGATTCAAAAGTAGAAGAAACCAAAAAAAAAAAAAAAGATTAAAATCTGAAAATTTTAAACTTATAATATCGGAAATAGTTTCAATAAAACAATCATTTTGTATATAAATATTTATAATTTTAACTACAAAATTATGAGATCCGTAAATTAATATAATCATCAATACTATTTTTATCAAAATATTTCCCAATTAATATGATTTCTTGAAATAAAAAATTAAAACTTTTCATATATTTCAATATTACGAAAAAATTGCAGAGATATAACATTATAATGTTGCTTTCTCTTTTGTAAGGAAACTGTCTCTTCTATAACTGCAAATTTTATAAATTCTTTTGCCAACATAGAAAAAAAAAAAAGAAAAAAGTAAATTTCTATTGTTGTTTAGATATTTTAATTATAATTATTTTGTATAAAATATTAAAAATGGAAAAATATTTAATTTATAATTTTATTTATTTTAATCTTCTTTCCTTTCTTTTCTTTTCTTTCTTCTTTTTCTTTCTTCTTCTTCTTCTTTTTTTTTTTTTTTATAAAAGTTTATTTATTGCTTACTTCATCAAATGATTTCTTAAAATAAGAAATTAAAACTTTCATACATTTTAATATTACGAAAAAATTGCAGAGATATTATAACATTATAATGTTGCTATCTTTCTCTTTTGTAAAGAAACTGCCTCTTCTATAACTGTACATTTTATAAAATCTTTCGCCAACATAAAAAAAAATAAAAATAAAAATAAAAATAAAGATAAAAATAAAAATAAAAAAGAATAAGAAATTACTATTGTTGTTTAGATATTTTAATTATAATTATTTTGTATAAATATTAAAAATTGAAAAATATTTAATTTATAATTTTATGTATTTTAATTTTCTTTTCTTTCTATCTTCTTTTTCTTTCTTCTTCTTCTTTTTTATTTATTTTTTTATTTTTTTTTTTTTTCATAAAAGTTTATTTATTGCTTACTTCGTCAAATGATTTCTTAAAATAAAAAATTAAAACTTTTCATATATTTTAATATTAAGAAAAAGTTGCAGAGATATTATAACATTATAATGTTGATATCTTTCTCTTTTGTAAAGAAACTGTCTCTTCTATAACTGTACATTTTATAAATTTTCTCGCCAACACAGGGGGGAAAAAAGGAAGTTACTATTGTTGTTTAGATATTTTAATTATAATTATTTTGTATAAAATATTAAAAATTGAAAATATTTAATTTATAATTTTATGTATTTTAATTTTCTTTTCTTTCTATCTTCTTTTTCTTCCTTCTTCTTCTTCTTTTTTTTTTTTTTTTTTTTTTTTTTTTTTATAAAAGTTTATTTATTGCTTACTTCGCCAAATGGTTTCTTAAAATAAAAAAATTAAACTTTTCATATATTTTAATATTACGAAAAAATTTGAGATATTATAACAGTATAATGTTGCTATCCTTCTCTTTTGTAAAGAAACTGTCTCTTCTATAACTGCACATTTTATAAATTTTTTCACCAACACAGAAAAAAAAAAAAAAGGAAATTACTGTTGTTGTTTAGATATTTTAATTATAATTATTTTGTATAAAATATTAAAAATTAAAAAATATTTAACTTATTATTTTATTTACTTTAACCTTCTTTCCTTTCTTTTCTTTTTTCTTCTTTTTCATTTCTTCTTCTTTTTCTTCTTCTTCTTATTTTTTTTTAAGTTTATTTATCTCTTACTTCGTCAAAACTTGAAATTAATTACTTTTGTTTAATTAACTATTTTCTGCCAAACTCATATAACTTTATAAAAGGCGTTAGGTAAATCATACCATTTCTTTGTTATTTTCTTCTATATATAAAAAGAAAATATTGGATTTGGTGAAATTTTCATTTTCTACTTTTTTATTGATTTACACGTTTTGAGATGTCCTGAAAAAAGTTTCACCCTTTTTTTAAAAAATGTCTGATTATCTCTCTGTGTGTGTATCAAAAATTTCAAGGACACTGTATCAGGAACCCATAAACGAAATTTACTTGACGTTTTTTGTACTTTAACTTAAACTGGTGCTGATTACATTGCCGCTGTCATTCAGTTTTTCCATAGTTTTTAATATAACACTATAGGGAAAATTTCAAATAAATGTGCAAAATGAGAATTATTTTAATTTTTGAATTTGAAACTAGAAAAAAAGTCTTTATAAAAGTAATAATGAATCCGGATTTTTTTTTTTTTTTTCCCTTATATGTAGGGACATTGTTTTCGCCTTGCAGAGGAAATACTCCGCCCAGAGATATAAATTTACAATACGGGTATCTCTCAAAAAAAAAACTCGTTAATATTTTTAAAACGAAAGGTTGAACCATGGATCTATGACAATTAAAACAAATTTATTTTAGATAAAAATTGTCTGCATTCATTATAGAAAATATTTCTAATGAACTGTAAAGAAATAACGATGAATATAAAGAAACAATAACAATAAGAAATACAGCGTGATTTCAATTAAGAAAATATAGAAGAAAGTTTTGTGGTGGCCACAACATATTAGTTTTAACTTCAAGACAAAAGTTCTTATACACCAATACAATTCAAAATTCAAACAAATATAACTTCATAAAATACTTCAGATTATTCCTGATTGTCTTTATTTTAATGAAATTTATTAAGTATTACACAATTAATTGTTTAATGCATGTCAATTAAACGTTCGTAATTGAATTCAATATTTAATTGTGTCAATAAATACTTAAATTATTTTATTATTATTATTATTTTTTTCACAAATTTATACATAATTCAATAATTTAGCATTAAATAAATGCAAAATACAAAATGAATTAATAAATTTAAAATTACGAATAAGATCGAATAAGATTAGAACTGAACATGCTAATCTTCTACTGATTTATATTCGCTAAACCATTATAATCAGAGAAGTTTTAAATAAAATTTGTTATAATGAGCCTATTATCTATTGATAAATTTATTTATGAAACTGTCTTAAGAATTTTGAATTTTAGTTATTGTTTCTATTTTCCAAAAATTTTAGTGCAATTTATTTTAATCATAATAAAATGATTATAAGATAAAAATTACATACTTTTTTTTTTTTTTTTAATTTTCTGTTGGATCTTATCAATGTGTTAAAATTTTTTTAAGTGATAATGAGGTCAGTTTTTGTGAGATGCATAATTTAACTTTTTACAATTTTTTTTAACGTTCACGTTGAATTAAATGTATTTATTTTTATGTCGAAAGAAAATGAACTCGTAAATTTTTTTGGCAACAATTAAAATATAGCTAATATTTTAATGGCTATTTTTAAAGCTATTAGTAGGTTATTATTTTCATATTTTAATTAATTAAAAGAAAACTATTTAAAAATCCGAAAATCGGGCTACGAGGTATTGTGTTGTCATCAGAATCCGAGCTATTCTGAAAGTTTCAAATGTCTAGCTAGTAGGGAAGTTAGTTGAAATCGATTGCAAGATTTGAACCGGACAAACAAAAATAGAAGTTAATAAAAACATGGTAAAAAATGTTAATGTAACTGCCGGCTATAATATATATATATATATATATATATATTTTTTTTTTTAACTTCGGCTGTAATGCAATTTTTTGATTGGCCTCGTGGAGAAGAAAAAAATGTGACATTTTGAACCAGGTAAATTATTTTACAAAATGTTTTTCTTTCTTTTTCTTCTTTCATATTAAAACAGAACGTAACTTTTTAAACTTCAGTTTTAACATTATTCCATTTTTACAGGTCAATTGCGAACGGATGTGAATATGTTTGTCTAGTGTCCATTTTTACAGTAATTTCAGTTATTATTATTATTATTATTATTATTGGTGGTAGTGGTAGTGGTGGTACTAGTGGTACTATTACTAGTAGTAGTGGTGCTAAAGATTCTACCTTAGTTAAAAAGGTAAAATTATTTATTTTTGAAAAAATGTCGAAAGTTTTATGTAAAGTGTTTTCATGCATCAAATATGACAGACATTCACAAGATATTTGAAACATTTCAATGCTAGATTACTTAAATTAAGTATTAATTTTCATTTATTTATGAAGTAAAATTCAATAAGTAAATAAATAAAAATAGCTTCTGAAGTTACAATTTTAAAAAATTAAAATAAAATCTACCTTTTTCATTGAGATGCGTAAGCCTTTTTGAAAAATGTTTCAAATTTAAATTTTCCTTCTGACTTCTACTCGTTTTTTTTTTGTTTTTGTTTTTTTGGAGGGGGGGGGGGAGGGCTTGGTTTTTTTTTTTTTTTTTTCATTATTTCAGTTACCCATTTTTATCACACGCATTATCAATAAAATAAAATAAAATAAAACCCACATGATATTCTATTTCTATCTTTTAGTAAGGTAAAATAAAATAAAATGTATTTGTCGACTAGAACCTGCTTGTGTCTTTAAGCATAACTTTCTACACGCAAAAATGCCTTCAACTTTCATAACAATATCATTACTGGCTCTATCACTAGCTTTACTTTTGAAATCTTTATGGGCCGTCAAATCCTTTGTATTTTTGGTCATTACGAATATAATTTTTCTAAATATCTCCAAAAGAGAAAATCACAGAAAGTCCAAAAAGAGAGGTGCGCAACTAGATGTTATAATAAACCTATGTACCAATTTGTAACGTTCTACGTTCAGCCATTTTTGAGTTATGCGAGATACACACACACACATACTTATATACAGATGTCACGAAAATTCGTGTAAATTCGTTATCTCTGAAACGGGATCTCATATTAAAACCAAGGTCGCAAATGTACAACTAGACATCATGACAGTTACACATATAAATTTGTAACATTCTACGTACATTCGTTTTTGAGCTATGCGAAATACAAAATCCATTTCGCAAATCGGGATTACTATACTTCCTTAGAAACCTTTGGATGGCCCCTGCCTGCCTGGGCTCGGCCAAGCTTAACGGGTTGGATGCCGTCCGCCGGAGCGAATAAATCGCCAGATCACTGCACCAGACAGTAATCTAGTAGCTAATTAGAGCGAGCTGTGTCCGAATATTCTTCGTTGAGACATCATCCGTCATCTTCAGGAACTAAATGGAACTGCTACGTCACTTCTGGGCAGCAATGTGACAAGAACACCAGAGCTCAGGAATTGCAGGGTATCGACTTTGGACACATAGCTCGATTTGCACACCACACCCTCCAAGATAACCACGCTGGAAACACACAGTACTATACTTCCTTGTACTTTGTATAAGGAAGTAAAAAGACAAAACGCTAATATGTTTAATTATTATTTTTAATATATATATGTATATTTATATATATATATATATATTCTAAGAAGTTTTGTTTTAAAATGGAACTTTATGTATAATGTAACAAAATAAAATTTACATGAGGTACAAAGTTTAGTAAAATATTTTCAAAGTTTACTTGAAAACACTTTAATTTTTTTTTTTTTTTTCTGTTTACAGGTTCTAATTTAAAAATATAAAATATAAATATCATCTAATTCACTATCTATTGTTCAATCTATCACTAATAAAATTTCTAAATCGAAAATTTTGAGTAGTTTATGCATCTATTTTCACAGAGGTTCAAATTCTATGACATAACTTGTCCGTAGGATCGTGATCTGAACTATGTGCAGGCTAGCTCATGATTTTGATATTATTCTAGTGAAACTATATTTTTGTCACAGTTAACTTATATTCACACTCGTCTAGAAATTTAGTAATGAAATTATTTTATGCAGTATTCATTACTTGCAATTCTTAAGATTCATTCTTTTAGTACAGAATGTAAAGAACTTTGATGAATAAATACAAAACATTGCTAAATCATTATTGCTCACCCATTTTATTTAATATTAAAAACCATTTTGAGTTTTGATTCGTATTTGAAATCATGTAGTAAAATTTATATTCAATCGATTCATTCTAAATTTCACTGTTTGTTACAACAAAAAAAAATATATATATATTTAAAAGACTTTTTTAATGATATCATTTCCTTGCTTAATTCGCACAGTACCGTTTTATGATATGCTTTTAAATAAGGCTTTCTCAACTTCAAGCATTTTTTCTTCTGTTAAATTTGTTTTAAATTACTCAAATATCGTATTAAATTCATCACAATAACATATTTTTCTTACATCATGCTTAATATCATTCTGCCATACCATACGTATGTTTTCAATTTGTCTAAAAAAATCCCTTATTAGAGAATTTATCACATTTTTACAAAATTATACGAGTAATATTAATGATCATTTAAAATCTTGAAAATACCTTCGACGTTTTCAACTTCAACTTTAAAATTTCAAATTTTGATAACTTCTCCAAACAACAATGAATTTCACAGCATTTCGACGAAATTATAAAAGTATCCGAGTATTCAGTAACAAACAACAAAGTTATTCTTAATCTATTAAGTAATAAAAATAAGACAATATTTATTTATAGAAGGATTGCTCAAGTCAATAACAATCTTTAATAATAACAATAATAATAATAATAATTTAAAAGAATAGCCAATAAATAAAATAGTTTATATGTTAAAAAATTACACGACGTCTATATTTTTGAACAAAAAAAAACTACATTGTTTAATTGGGATACATAATTTGATCCAAAATATCGTTGAGTGTTTTGCGAAATTTTAGACGTACCACGAATTTTTAGAAGAATTAAAATATCACTAAATATACACTATCATTTAGCTCAGTGAATTATTACTTTCTTCTATATTCAATAGAAGAAAGTATTTGGATTCGTTAAAATTTTCGACCTCAGGTTTTGATGGATTTACACGTTCTGAGAGCTGTAGAACACGATTTGACCATTTTTAGAAAATGTCTGTCTGTCTCTCAGTCTGTGTGGTGTGTGACAAAATTTTGTGGCGACTGTATCTCAGTTACTACTGTACAGAATTTCATACAAATTGGTATGTAGTTACCCATCTACATAAATTAGTGCCTATCAACTTTTGGTAAAAATTGTCCAAAAGCTTGCGTTGCCATTCCGCTTTTTCTAAATTTTTAACATGGTGGTATAGGGCAAAATTCTGTATAAATGTGCATAAAGAGAATTATTTTTTAATAATCATTATGGAATTTAAAAGAATTATTTGTAATAGAGATAATCATTTGGGGGAAAAAATTGTGTATGTAGGAGCCTCGCTCCCCCTGGGGGGGAGGGGAAGTCTCCCCTCGAGGGGAGTAAATTTTCACGATGGGTATCTTTCAAAAGACCTCACCTTTTTTCTTTTATTTTTTTTCTTTTTCTTTTATTTATTTATTTATTTTTTTTTATTTTTTTTTTTACTTTTTTTATTTAGAGTTATACTACTTCTCTAATGTGGAAATCGTCTGCATTATCATGGAAGATAATTTTTTTAAAAAAATAATTTTAATAAATTATTTTTTAATGAGTGAATTTGTAAATTAGAAAAACGTAATTTAGAAAAACGATTTCAAAATAAGGATTGTCCTCGAATTTTGAAGATATGTAGTTTGGACATTCAACGTCGGACATAGTTTGAACATTTAAATACCCGACGTCATTAAAAAGAAAAAAAAAAAAAAGTTATCTATCTATTTATTTATTTTCTGTCTTGTTGTTTGTGGTTATTTTTGAATCTTTTAAAACAGAAAATGGAAATAAATTTACAAATACTTGGGTAAAAGTGAGGATCTAATTTATACACAGCTGTGAAAGAGAGATCACTTTTAACACTTTATGAGGGAAAACGTACTTGTAACATTATTATTCTTGTCTTTCTTGTTACATTTAAATTGTGGTCATCGACGCTTTTATACTTCTATACTCCCCTCATCTCAATTATAATATTCGTTCATCTATTGCAGAAAATTACATCAAAATAATAGTATTGAATTAATGATGAGGAAAACCGTAAGAAACGCCATAAATTGCAAAAGGCCACAGTGAGCATCATAAATTGTAAAGTCCATACCGTAAATATCATAAACAGCAAAAGCACACAAATAAACATCACAAACTGCACATCATCAAACGCGCAACTAATTAAATAAATAAATAAAATAAATAAATAAATAAAACGCAAAAAAAGACTCATCCACGCGAATATGATGTTTCATTATAAGTTTTTATTTGTCATATATCTATTGTTTACCGCTTTATATCCATCACAAAAAAGCTCTGATTGGAGTGATAAATTAAAGAACTGGTGTACAGTAAATATTTAAATGTAAAAACTTCTCTATGTATTATAAAATTAATGTACGCACTACCGATTTCGAAGGACGTGGCCTTTCTTCTACAGGTGCAAAAAGCACGTGCTACTTTAGATGTACTACTACCTCTTGCTTTTGCCTCCAAACATGCCAAAACAAACCAGTCTTGCTTTTGTCTCGAAGCCTAGTATTAGCACGTGTTTTGCGCACATGAAGAAGAAAGGCCATGTATTTTCGAAACTGGTAAGCTCTGATTGATTGGTTGATTTTGCGTACATAAATTGTAGAAAAGAGGTATCCATGGTAAAATGGCATAAATGTCTTACTGATTTTCAGACAAGTTAAAACTGTAGGATAAGTATTTTATTACTTATGGCTTTTCAAATTATAAAATGCACAAATAAAGAAAAATTATACAAGATTATACTTAATTTTAAGAAATTATATATTTGTTTATTAATTATAATTTGCATATTTTTTAGATATGGTAGACTTTAAGGAATTAAAATAACCTTTTACAGAGTTAATTATATAATTTAATAATTTTGAGAATTTCTTGATTTTATGATCATACTAAAATTGCTAGATAACTCAAACAGATAACAAATAATTTCATACATGTTTGCATATACGTTAAAATCATAGTATTAGCCAGGGACTAAAATTTCACCAGGGACTTTCTAATTTAGTGACCAAAGTGATTCGTCTTTTGACAAAACTCTTCCACTAGTAATATTTGACAATAATCTTAATACTATTTAATCACAAAAAGTTAATGTAAAAATACAATTAATATTTCTAAATAAAAATAGTGGTGCCATTAACACGGAATAATTTCACCCCTGCTCTAAATATAATCATAGAATGCACAAAATAACATGTGATATGTGATTATATTTAATTTTAAGACATTGTGTATATGTTTGTTTATTAGATTTTATCTGTGTCTCAAACTAAATGAATTTTAATACATTAACATTGTTTAATTAATCACACAAAATGTAATTATTCTGGAAATCTTTTGAGTTTGCAATTATACTAATTAATCTCTTATATAAATGTGCATGCAAACTTATAGAAAATTACCAAAATAAACTGATAGAAATGGATCCAACTGAATGTAATCAAGCAGTCGATTGAAAAAGATGTAAATATCAAAACAAGATGAAATCTATTTATTTTAATAGATTACTGAAACCGGAAATATCAATTGCTGTTGCCATAAAAAAAAAAAAAAAATAGATATTGATTTGTTGACTTTTAACGTTTGACTCTTATTTAGTGTATTAATAATTTTTATTAACAAAATGATATCCATTATTATTAACATGGGATTTAAGAACAAATAATAATAATACATTTGACATTTGAATATATATAATCAGCAATGTAGGCAAAAAATTTAAGGGAAAAAAGTCAAAAGATATTAAAAGGATTTAAATAACCCTCTCTCTGATACTGTCAGATATGAGATAAGAAAGGAAAATGCTTTCTTAAAAAAAATGTCAACCGAAATATAACGTGATAAAATCTTATCGAAGGGCTTTTTATTACATTTATCCGTCAAAGAGCCCCTATCATATGAAATTTGTAAAAAAAAAAATAATAATAAGGGTATTTCTAGTATTAAAGGAGAATATAACAGTAACTTATAAGCTTCAAACATATAGTGAACACCTTTTGAGGGTTATGTATATATAGCACTACCCACACATCCAAGGAGAAAGTATAAACTTCAGACATCAACGAGAAAATCGTGTCTTAACTATGTGAAATCGCAGATTTTTTTATGTGATATCGTGACATCGGAAACAGTGTTTTTTTTAAACATCACGTACGAGAATCGCAAAAAAATTTTAACATGTTTGCACACTCTCCTCTGATAGTATTACTTCCTAATCCGCCCCTGTGTTACATCCCACACAGTCTTTTGTCCACCACATCGGAAGTCACTCGTTTAAATATTTGCCATCATAGATGCTCCTTCCGCCTCTCAGGATTCCGTTAGAGATGCAAGAAGAACGGAATGTATCCCGGAAATCGCCTCATACTCCCCTCATACCTGGGAAAAGGCGGTTACGTCATTTCCCTGAGATCGGGGAACCAGATGGTTTTTTAGAGATGAATCTCCCTCCACAATCTTTTGATTAATCATAAAGCAAAAACGGTATGGAAAAAAAAAAGTAACTGTTCTTTGCCCCGTTTCCACCTTTTTTCCCAAAGATGAGGGGTGGGGGGTGGGGGTATCGCTAAGTCTCGCCAAGTTTTTGTCCGCATAGATGAAAAAAAACATATATACAGTTTTTTTTTATACTTTTAAAAAACCATCAGATTGATCGGGAATTTTGTTGCAAGGAAAAAAAATCGGAGTCGGGAAGAGTAGCAACGGGCAAAAAATTCGAAACGCAAAATTTTTTAGAAAATTCAAGCGGAAGGGGAAACGATGTAACGTGGTGACATTCAGTTCTTATAATGTCCTTGTCAGAATTGTCCCTCTGCCGGATAGAATATTTTCCGAATGGACCCCCGCAATCCATTGTACCAGACGTGAAATGAACAACTGTTATTCAGATTAACTCTGTTTGAAAATTTATTTCCTCATACTTTATTGGCAGTTTAAAATTGATTCTTCAAGGGAAAAAAAAAATTTTTTTTCAATGCCACGTGTTGATAGTACATCCTTTTCTTCTCTTCCGCTTTCCTGTTAGCTGTTTGACAGCAAGGAAAAGTAGTTCTCAATGACGAATATCAGCAGATTTCCCTTTCCATTAAATATGAGTGATGAGAAGAAAAAGGGTAAATTATCTGCAAATTATACAAAATAAAATTCTAAAAATGATCGATTTATTTTATATTCTTCACCGAAACCCTTTTGCATTAGAGTCAGAAATTATTGACAATGATTGAAATAAACTAAAGTTTAACTACAATCATGATATAGAATTCAGTTTGGCTGAATATGGTCCATAATGGGGCATATGTTAAATATAAACTGATCGAATTATTCTCTACTAGCAAACCCGTGCGAAATATTCACTCTTTATTTCTTTTCTTATTTATCTTTAAAATTTGAAACGCATAAATGTTATATAAATTTCACCACCTAATTAAAATTTTAATGTACCAGAAGCCAAATTATTAATAAAACCAAATTAATATTGTACAATAGTGAAACCAAAATCATTCAAAGAAAGGTTTCCAAATAAAATTCATGGTTCACGACCTAATTTTCATACTTTCACAGGCAGTACAATTTTAATATAGGACTCCCACGACGCCTTTTAAATTTTTGTCGTCATTTTGGCGATGACTTTTTATTAATTTTGATATATATATATATATATATATATATATTTAATAAATAAATAAATAAAATAAAATAAAATAATTTTTATTTTGATTATATTTTTTATAATTGTGTTTTTTTAGTGAATTTATGACACAAAAGTTCAGATTCTGTATACATCTTTAAAATATTGCTAGGTTTAAAATGACGCTTGCAAAGATTCTGACGAAGCAACTGTTAAAAATACATTTTTTTTCGTAAAATAATCTCATCAGACAAATGTCATCATTTTTTTCTTATTAGTCCATTGATCGTCCGCGTGCTTAAATATTGTTCATGTATAAACATTATTTTTTTATCCTTGCGTATCATATCATTTCGATAAAAAATAATTGAAACTGGTCCACGTTAGAGAAATATTATATAGGTTCTTCACTTAACATATTTTGCATAGGAGACAAAAATCATAGAAAATGTTGAAAATGGCTAACTATGGTCACTAATGAGAGCTTAGTATGAGTTTTTCATATCTAAAATATAAAATGAACAAGTTATCTTCCATTCTTCTTTGAACTTTTTCTGTTTAGAAGACAGAAATTATAAAAAATATTTTAAATGATTATGTATAAACTAAATACACTAAAACTCAGCATGATTGAGTTTTTCATTAATTTGGGAGTTTCAGTTATAAAATTATCTTCATTCTACCTAGAATCTCTTTTCTATAAGAAACAAAAATTACAGAAAATGTTCAAAATGGTTAAAAACTATCTATGATCGCAAATTAAAACTCAATCTGTCTATTTCATTAAATGTGACATATTTCAAATGTAAAGTGATCGAGTAATTCTCTATTCTTCTTCGAGCGTTTTCGGTATTAGAGACGAAAATTATAGAAAATGTTCGAAACGGTTTATTTTTAATTAGGACTCGAATTAGCATTCAATATAATTGAGGTTTTCTTTAGTGTGTTATATTTTATACATAAAATGATCGAGTTATTCTCCATTCTTCCTTAAACTTTTTTGTATAGAACAGGCCTGTCCAACCCAAAACACTTGGTGGGCCGCATTGGAAATTTATTTTATTCATTCGGGCCGCACCGTATGTACAGTCATGAAAAAGCCCCCCCCCCTCCTTTCCCGACTAATTTCGCCGTAAATTAGTGTAAAGACATGCGACTGGTGCCAATCGATTAGTAATAAGGCCTAGTAGTTTAGAACGGCTTAGTTAGATTTTGCTTTAGGGGTGTCTATATATTAAAACTGGCATCAACTTCATTTTTTTTTTTTTTAAGGCAACCCTTAATTTCAACAAGCTTTTCGGATTATTTGGATAAAATCAGCACAGAAAATGGTATAGTTTATATATTTCTCTTAATTTTTCACAGAGTTATAATTTGTTAAAATATGGAGATGCTAATGTTAAATGAATGTAATAAACCTTAATTCACGTTGTCCGAAAAAATTAATATACTAAAATTTCATTGTTTTTTATACGTTAGAATGAAGTAAGCCAAATATATTTCACGCATATTTTTGATTAAAATAATTTTTTTGAATTATGAAAATTATTAATAATTTCATATTTCAAAAAAATTATGAGTTATGACTTACATTAATTTTTGCACGAATAGAATGGGCATCATCAAAAATATGGGTTTCAGAATTTACAGTTCATCCCTATCATTGTTTTTCGAATTATAGTGATATTTCAATTTTTATTGCTCTTAAGGGGTTGTCACTTGTTATCATTTGTGTCATATACTGCTTTTCTTGCGCATGATTTAAAATAGTTATTCAAGTAAATTTAGCCGTACACATCATTTCTTAATTAGCATTACTTTATTTTATATTTAAAATTGCTATACTTCTTTTTCGATTGTTATCTGAATTGATATAATACTTTTCTCTGTGATATCTTTATTTATCTTTTTTTTTTTTTTTTTAATATAGAGATTTACCCCTGATCAATTTTTGCTTGTAACTCTATGAAGACTTGAAATATAAGGAATAAAAACTGCAGGGTTTAAACTGCCATTAGTTTTTTTAGCATTTTGCTAAAAGGTATCATATTTTGCTAAAACAAGTCGGTCAGAATTTCGCTAAAAAGCTAAAACTGGATAACTATGTATAAAATATCTCTATATAATAATTCAGATTTTTTTTTTTTTTTTTTTTTTGTAATATTTGCAGGCAAAAACTACGAAAGGACTGAAATTTTTGGGAATCCTTATTTATATAGTAATTTGGATTTATTTTTAATTTTCAATGATTGAATTTAAATTCAAAAATATTTAAAAGTATGTCAGAATTCAGAATTTGCTTCATAGAAGCATTCTTAGCACTAGTATTTCACGATTATCTACCACTACACTTTACTTAATTTTTCAATTGCTTTTTCATTTTACACATATGATATGAATACCTCTTTTTCTATTGTTAAAATCAAAACATAGTTTCCCTGATTCATATTTTTAAAGTCACAAATATGGATGCTTGGTTAAAATCATCAATGAACAAAAGGAATAGAAAACAAACTGAGGATAACAAAGCTAAGCAAAAGAAATCCATGGTATCCAAGGAATTGACTTTCGGAAAAGCTAAAATAGTTCTGCTTGCCTATTTTCGCTAAAATGCTAAAGTAATTTTTTTGCCAGGTTAAGCCCTGATAAGACGTTATCACTTTATGTATTCAAAAAACATATTCGAATCTTATTCTTAAAGCAGTTAGAATGGATGTCTCAAAGTCACTTTAAAGTCACAAATATGGATGCTTGGTTAAAATCATCAATGAACAAAAGGAATAGAAAACAAAACTGAGGATAACAAAGCTAAGTAAAAGAAATCAATGGTATCCAAAGAATTGACTTTCGAAAAAGCTAAAATAGTGCTTGCCTATTTTCGCTAAATTGCTAAAGTAATTTTTTTGCCAGGTTAAACCCTGAAATACTGTACCTTTCTCTGAACCGCCTCGACCTCAGAAATTCGAATATGTAGTCAAAAATAAGTGTTACTATTCGTGGGAAAAAAAAAAAAAAAAGTTTGTGGAAGTTTTAATAGTAGTGACACCCTAACAAAATTTAGCAATTGAATTAAAAACTAGATGTTATTACCAATCGTTTGGCATCAGCTGCTGGTTTCTACGATAATTTACGGCAAAATTAGTCGGGGGAAGGAAGTTATTTTTATTTCATGACTGTACATATGCAGATATGCATATATATTTATGAGTCTATGATTCATATATGTATATACTATTTTCGGGGAAGGAAAGAATGAAAATTAGGAGCAGAATACATTAATTTAAGTTGTTTTTATTCATAAATTAACAATAGAATCGTGAAAAATTTATGACTATATATTAAAACTATAATAAAAAGAATGAATAATGGATCTAATAATCTTTCATTACAACAGTTCTTCAGCTACCATAATCGTTGAAAGGAATTTTCACTTCGAAAAGTCAGAACGTATTTATTAATTTTTGATCTGTTTACCAAAGTTGTCAATCTTTAAATATCATTAGTCTCCTCGCGGGCCGCAAGAAACTACGCGGTGGGCCGCATGCGGCCCGCGGGCCGCGGGTTGGCCACCCCTGGTATAGAACACATAAATTTTATAAAATACGTGGAATGATCATTGTAATTTATGATCCCAAATTAATGCTCATTAATGTTGCCTATTTTAAATGTAAAATGATCGAGTTATTCTTAATTCTTCTTTGAACCTTTTTTGCATAAAAAACATAAATTATAAAAAATGTTCAAAATGACTAACTATGAACACAAAATATGTTCAAAATTTTTAACTATGGACATAAATTAGAATATAATTAATGTTTAACTATGAAAACAAATTAGAACTCAATATAATTTAATATTTTATTAATGTACGGATCACTATAAAAATAAAATGATTGAGTTATTCTAAATTCATCAAAAATATATATATATATATATAAGAAATGTTCAAAACGACTAATGCTTAACTATGAACACAATATAACTGAATATTTCATTAATATAGCACATTTTAAATATAAAATGATCGAGTTATTTTAAATTCTTCCTCGAACTTCTTTTGTATAAAAAAAAAATAATAAAGGAAGAAAAAGAAAAAAAGAAAAATTTTTAAAATGAATATGTTTTAAATATGGACACAAATTAGAACTCAATATTATTGAGTATTTCCTTAATGTGGATTACTATAAATATAGAATGATCGAGTTATTCTTAATTCTTCCTTGAACCTCTTTTGTATTAATATATATATATATATGTTCAAAATGACTAACTATAAACACAAAATATGTTCAAAATGTTTAACTATGGACACAAATTAGAACATGACTTTTGTTTAACTACGAAAACAAATTAAAACTCAATATGATTGAATATTTTATTAATGTATGGATCACTATAAATATAAAATGATTGAGTTATTCTAAATTCATCCTCGAACCTCTTTTGTATTTAAAAAAAAAAAAATAAATAAATAAATTATAAAAAATGTTTAAAATGACTAATGCTTAACTATGAACACAATTTATAACTCAACATAACTGAATACATATTTCATTAATATAGCACATTTTAAACATAAAATGATCGAGTTATTCTAAATTCTTTCTCGGACTTCTTTTGTATTAAAAAAAAAAAAAAAAATTGAATAATGTTTTAAATAGACACAAATTAGAACTCAATATGGTTGAGTATTTCCTTAATGCAGATTACTATAAATATAAAATGATCGAGTTTTTTTTTTTTTTTTTTTTTTTTTTTTCTATTCTTTCTTGAACTAATTTATGCACAAGAAATTAACTTGACAAAAGAGTTTTTATTAGTGTGACACATTTTAAACACAAACTGATCAATATATGTTTTTCCTTTTTCTTTGAATTTCTTTCGTACAGAAGACAGAAATTATATAAAATATTTGAAATAATTTATGTTATTCATTATCACAAAGTAGAACTTAATATGCCTAGGTATTTCATTAATGTTTCACATTTAAAATATCAAATGGTCACTTCGTTCTTCATTTTTTCTCTAGCTTCTTTTGTAAATGAAAAAGAAAATCTGAAACAAAATTTCCTTTTCCAATTCTACGTTTAAAATTAGTTTAGAGCAAAATAATGCTAATTTTCCTTGCAGTGCTTTTCATTTGAGCTATATATGTGATAAAACCAGTATATACAGAGATCAACATCCCATTTCATAAATAAAATTTACAAAAAATTTTTAATCTTTAATTTTATTAACGGTAGTGGAATGCCTTTGTTACTATATGAAAATCAATACGAATTTTTATTACATTCCTCGACTCTGTCTTAAGGTGGGGATTTCTTTGAAAATACTAATACAACGAAAATAAAAACACACATTTTCTTTAAAAATTAAAAAATAAAATAAAAAATAAGAAGACAAAAGAAATAATCTTGTGGGGAACTTCCACGACTTTCTCTTACCCTGTATTTCGATACTAGAAAGAAAGATTAAGTAGCACTTGTTATCTTATCTTAGCAGATTAAAAGATAAGATAACAAGTACTGTATAAAAACTTAAGTTAAAAAGAATTTAAACTAGGTTTAGGGGCATATTTACTTGACAAATGATTCTGTGTAATGGGAACTCCCCCCCCCCCTCCCTCGAAATCACCCGTCTTAATACAGTGTCTACATTTATATAGACTTCAAAGGTATTAAATTTAAAAGTTTCCCCCAAATTATTCAGACAATTTTCACCCGCAACGCTCCTTGAAAGTTATCAATCTAGATCATACTTTTAAAGTAGCAACTTCACATGAGCTTCAAAATACTGTCTATAATTATTTATTTTTAAGTTATGCTGATAGCAGACACACACAAAACTAAGTCGTTAAAAACTTGTCTTTAGTATTCAGGGAACCACAAAACGCACAATTCTACAAAAAACAAGCAATGAAAATTTACTTTTAAAAAAATAGAAAATAAAAATAAAAATACTTTATTTACCGAATGAATATAAGAAATTAATTTCCAATCTTGAGCAGCTCTCAGCTCATTTGAGCACGCAGACTCAGCTCAATGGACTAATAAGAAAAAATGATGGCATTTTTCTGATGAGATTATTTTATGGCAAAACATACTTTTAAAATTTGTATCTTCAAAATCATCCCAAGTGTCGTTTTAAACCTAGCAATATTTAAAAGATATATACAAAATAGGAATTATTATCATAAAATGACAAAAAAACGTAGTCATAAATGTATAATCAAAGTAGCAATTTTTTTTTCTTTTAACAAGAATTAATGCCAAAATAAATAAATAAAAAGTTATCGCCAACATGACGACAAAAATTTAAAAGTCATCATGGGGATCCTAAACTAAAACTGTATTGCCTGCTCTACAAAACTGAGTCGTCAACCATGAATTCTATTTTAAAACTTTTCTTTGAATGATTTTGGTTTCACAGTCGCACGATATTGATATAGTTCTAATAATGATTTGTCTTCCGGTAAATTAAAATTTTAATTAGGGGGTGAATTTGATATAAAATTCATGACTTTCAAATTTTAAAGGCAAATAAGAAAAGAAATAAAGATCGAAAATTTCGCACAATTTTGCTAGTACAAAATAATCCTGTCGTACTAAATTAATTCTGTCACTGACATTTATTTTTTCTTCATATTTAACTTCTATTTTTATTTTATTGCTATATGTATTTTATTTTATTGCCTGCATGACGTCTATTGATTTTTTCGATTTGTGGTTTTATAAAAAGAAAATAGAAGCACTTGACATAGAAAAATTAAAGAAATGCGTATGTAATCAGGTTTTCCTACCTATTAGTATAATTTTGTTTATTAAATAATTGTTTAATTGTTTTTCCTCAAAAAAAAAACTTCTTATATTGTACACACAACATTTTTAGGCATAGCATGAACTTTGTAACTTACGAAAAGAAGAAAAACAAAGAATATTTTAAAGATTACATTGCGCTGGGAAAAAAAAAAAAAAAAACATGACTCCCATTTTGCCCTGTCACCCACCATTTTCTCGAGACACCCCCTTCTTCTCCCCATTTTTATCACTGTTCGGTAATTTTATGGCCATGAATTTGATTTCGAGAATGAAAAAGAATTAATTTAACACTTAAAAACAAAAAAATATATAATTGTTTAATAAATAACATTAATAATAGATTTAAAAAAACATAAAAAATGTAATACATAATTTCAGTGGCAACCTCCCCCCCCCCCTCTTAAATTTCCCCCCTGCTGCAAATGTTCATGTTTTAGAATTTTCCAACTCTGTAGCCCCTCAGAATATATTTAACAGTTAAAATAATAATTCCCCTCCCCTACAAATCAAATTTATAGCTATAAAATTACCGAAAATTGATATAAATAAGGGGCCGTCCCTAAAAAAGGTGGGAGATAGGGAAAAATGGGTGTCATATTCGGATTCAGGAGGCCATTTTACATAAGAATTTGCAAAAACGGTGTTGGTGCCGATTTTCATGCAGAGCAGTGTTATTAAAGATCTAGATAAATATGTCAGGTCTTTTGCCATACAAAACAAAACAACACTTTTCAAATGCTTGCTGCAAAAATGGTTACACTTATTAGTCAGAACAAAATCTAACTGACGCTGTATTTTTTTTTTTTTTTTTTTTTTTTTTTAGCTCAATCGGATAATTGGTTCAAAAAATATTAAACTAAAACCACATTTTCACTTTAAAATTATTAAAAAAAAAAAAAATTGATGCAATTTATATATATATATATGCAGTCATTTTATTACATGTATATATTATCAATATTCAAATAATATTTAAATGTTATTGTCGATTTTCTGTCTCTAAATGTAATTTTGTTAAATTTTTTTTTTTTTTTTTTCGGTTAAGAAAAAGAAAAAAAACTGAAGAAGCATTTCATATATAATTAAAGATCACATCAATATGTTGTCAATATTTAAATCTATGAAATGAAATTAGTCTTTTAAATTTTTCAATTCAAAAATAAATAAATAAATAAATAAAAAGAAGGAAGAAAGAGCATTTGAAACAACTAATTAAATATTAGATCATTATTTATAACATCAACATTTGCAAATATTTCAATGATACTTAAATGTCATTTTAAATTTTTTTGCACTTAATATAATTTTCTCTGTTAAATAACTGTTTAGCTGTTTTTAAAAAAATAAATTTTTTATCGGTCTAAAAAATACTTTTATACATGTCACATGAATTCTTTGTCTTCTTAATTCTTCATCTCGTAAGAAACGAGAAGCTTTTAAAACTTACATCAGTATAATTATTTATACCGTCAACATATTGTTTATATTTAAATGACATTTAAATGTTATTTTCGTTTTTTGTCACTTAATATAAATTTGTTTGTTAAACAGTTGTTTATTTATTTATTTACTAGCAAAGTCCCGGTTCGGGAACGAACCGAATTCCGAATGCGGGAAAAATTTCAAAATCAAACTCGAAATGTACAAAACTCGGCCTGATGCTGCTTGCGTGCCAATAGATCAAAGTTTGTTAACGAAACCATTTTTTAATTTATAAAACCAACGAAGGTAATGAATCGACGAAGGCTTTTCTCGCTTCGCTTGTCACTATACTTAAAGGAAACGCTTTTCTATATCGCTTTACAAACAAAAATAATATTTAAAGAAATCATGAAAATAAATAAACATATAAAGTATTCTTAAAAATTATTAAACTCACAATTATTCTACTGTTTACAAATGCACAATATTACTTTTATTTTATTTTATATTGAATATTTATATTTTTGCTCTTACGAACAATATTTACTGAATTCGATTCTTTGTTTTTCAATATCACGTGACGACTATTTTATTTATTTAACGTTCATTTATATTTCCATTAATTTAATTTTTGGAACTTTCGTGCAACTTTATCTAAATTGTTTTTTTACTCCATTTTCAATTTTCATTTTTTCATGCGCATGAGTAAAATATTTTATAATTTATTATTTTTTGCGTGAAAGCATATTTCCTTTTATGTTTGAAAAAAAAAGTATTTTTTTTTTCTTTTT